>JBBPQV010000291.1:0-26130 GCA_038092675.1 Boletus rufocinnamomeus
TGGGATTGTTTGCAGAGGGAAAGAGTATGACAGCCATCGAGAACCTCATCTCCATGCTCGATCAAGCAAGTCCGGAATCGATACCACCGTACCACGATTCGATTCAACTCGTAGAGACCGTTTGACTGGCCTTGGGATACATCTCATCACATCTCGTCTTATCTCAATGTCGCGTCCGCATTCTGTGTTAAATACCCCCCTGGATCATCTGTTTCTCTCCACATGCTTGAGATATGTGTATGTATTCGTGCTCATCTGTTGAAGCAATCGACCCCTCTCGATGCTCCCGAATTGCGAGATATCCATTCTTTTTTGACGACTGCTCCGGTCATGCTGTCGAGCGCACGTTCGTGTGGTACGCTGTATGACCAGGATCCCTGTCCTGCGGGGAAGAACAAAGTATAACAGAGTCACAAATGAAAACGGCTGGCATGCATAGTCTAAACCCAAACGATTGTCCGACGTCGGCTCAGGGTCGGACATCGAGCAAAATGAACATGGGCACCACGTGGTGTCCATGAGTCCCCCACAACTTTGTTTTCACGCACTGAACGCGCGCGCGCAAGGTGGGGCTTTCTTACTAGACAGGTACGGTCAAAGTTTTTGGGTTCAGAGAGTGGATGTGGAGCGTGCGGAGCGGTCCTGTGATGGAAGGAAGAGGTGTTGATCGTATCGACCCTGCGTTATCTTTGCTTGCCATTGGCATGTGTGTTGTGTGTGGGGGACGTTCTGATTACGCCCAATGATTGGATCCGATTACCAATTACTTATCATGTCAGTCCCTCGATCCTACTCACCACCATCACGATGCGACATGACATCTACCATGTTGTGAATAATTCAGAAGGAGAGGGTGCGAGCCTCGCGCTTCCATTGGGTTGGACTACATGTGGTCATATGTTTATGTATAATGACCCGGGACATATACACCTTGATTACTACCTCGATCGAAAGATATTGCTCAAATCCTACACGCGAAAGAGGGGTTTACTACTCGTGGGATTTCAGAATCCGCCTGAGCCTCTCCGAGTCCTCGATCTCGTTGGGCCATCCAGGAAGCACAATAGTCGAACTGATAGTCGCATGCCAGGCCTCGAGATTTTGCAACAGAACTGCCTTGGATAAGACGCCAACAACGCCAGGGTCTGGAACGAGTAGATGCAGAAGGTATCGGTCTTGCCTATGTATGTCAGAGCATGAGAAG
Source organism: Boletus rufocinnamomeus (assembly GCA_038092675.1). Classification (NCBI taxonomy): domain Eukaryota; kingdom Fungi; phylum Basidiomycota; class Agaricomycetes; order Boletales; family Boletaceae; genus Boletus; species Boletus rufocinnamomeus. The sequence continues at coordinate 1,205 of JBBPQV010000291.1, forward strand.
GTACTACAGGATTATCACGAGCCCACCGTATCGATATAGTCCATGACACCCTCACCTCCCTTTATGGCCACTGCCAGTTTGCAAAATCTATATAGGCATCAAGAGCGATACGGAGACCAGGTCTCAAGGCGTCATATCGATCCAGGTGAACCCCATTTTCCTCCCCCCGTCTATTCGGATCTGGATCTGGGGTTCTCCAGCCCGCAAGTTCGATATTCGTTCGGATCCGGTTCCTAGGTGCAATCAGGGGTCTTATCCGAGATACCCGTTCCTTCGATGACAGGTATCTAACCCTTCTGGTCTGATGGCGAAGCGTACACGTTTGTTTCATGCACCGTATCAGCAGCTCGGACGAAGAACGGCGGAGTTGTTGAAACTGTTGGTGCAGACTAAACCATTAATTGTCGTCCGCTCAGGGCCGAACGAATGAAACTAGGCACACCAATCTCCAGAGCGTCCACGCTGCACGGGGATGTTCTATGATACGACAGGCCTCTTGATCGCATCAGACGGGATTACGCCATTGATCTGATAGGGCGGAGTTTTCCACTCTGAAAGGCAGGTTCCTAGTGATAGTCTATGACTACCCACATGATTCACACTTTGCCTTGCTGCCCCGTTCTGGTTGCGCAAGCCACAATCCGATTACGATTCGGTGATCAGAGTGGGAGCGGAGCGCTGAACGTGTTATCGTATCGACCTGCGTATCTCCCCGGCAGCTGCATCATGGGGATATGCCCAGATCCGATTACAACACTTGAGTAGCGTGTCCTAGCAAAAAACAACCGTCGAGTCCACGTAACGAGACTGCCTCATGGTGCGTCTGTACATAAGCGTTGCATTATACTCACTCGTCATGGGATGGTATTTGTTTATCGGATGGTGCTGCGAGAACAGCCATGCCAAAATCAGCGATGACGCTGTGCAAATGGCAGGCACGCATTCGTACTTGCTCCTCCTACTTTACGTCGTCGGTTCGATCGGATCATCGGGACTTCTTTCGTCAAGGGCAGATCGGCGGATGTAGGTAGGCACGCAGCACTGTAGGTTTCCGAATCTCTTACGAAACTATGCGGAGCCGTCAGGTCGCCCCAGAAGTTGATGCACTGCATCAAAGTGGCCCCGAATCGACCGTGAACGTTAGGTGCAATTGAACCAGTGCGTGTGTCGCATCGTGCAACGGATATAAAAAAATATTCAGCTCCCTATATGCTGGTACCTGACGTTTTATTTTGTTTCCCCGAGATCCGTTCGCCAATACGTTTACAACTGGTGGTGTCGTATAAATAGTTTAGTGTCTCCTAATCATTATATTCTGGTCCACCAGCCCAAGAGTCGCCCTGGTTAACAAGTTGCCGTCATTTTCATGATAGAAAAAAAAAGATCGTCGAATCTCCATGGCTGACCCTTTGCGGACGAAGCTGAGCTTTGATTCTTGTTGAATTTTTCTCGCCCACCGTTGTCACGGCACAAAATACACACTCGACGCGCGCAGTCGGAGGCCGAGGTCCCCTTTGCTCCATCGAGGCAAATTTGATATGGAGTTGGTAAGCTTGAAGGAGTCTCCTCGCCACTTGCGCATCGTTGTCTCTTGGCGAAAACCAGGGTGCGCGATCGTCCTCGTAAATGCACGAAACCTCGAAAAGCCATCGTGATGAATTTTACCGAGTAAAGAGACTCGTCTGATCTCAAAACGGTCTCCGCACGACTAGCACTATTCCAAACCAAGTCGTCTGTGTCTACTTTGATTCGCGTGATATACACACCTTCGAATTCCGTAGTGGGAATATTCATATCAATGGTGCGCCAGATTGACACCTGGGGTTACTGGCAACCACCATCAGTTCACTTACATCTTGGCCCTATACTTAGTGATAATGACATCTCGTCAGACTCGAGAAAGAACTAGAAAGCGTTGAGTAGGAGCAAAGTTCCCGTTTGGTCTGATGAGTCAGTGGAGATAAGATGTCGATTCGTTCACCCGAAAGTTACCAGAAAAAGGGGCTGACTTGCAGGGTATGTGAGATGAGGGAATTTTCGAGCAGCACGGTTGAGAGAGAAAGAAAATGCATGTTTAAAGCAATCCAGGGTGTGGACGATCGAGTACATAATAGGGTCGGGTCCTTCCGAGAATTGAGCCCGAGGGGGTCGAAGTCTCTGGGCTCTCCTTTCCAAACATTCCAGCGCGTCGACCATCTGCTTCCATCTGATCTACCATCATGTTCGCCGCACTTTTGTGAGTACACCCCCGTAACCCGCTGTCCGGTTCTCAAAAATTTATCAGCAACTCGTCCACCGTCGATGCAAAGGCACCCAACTTCCATCCTGTCTCAGGCTTCGAGCCCAAGATCTCCGCCTCTGACTTGTTTGGCGACCTTCAGCCGAGGGACTTGGAGTGGACGTGTGCCGGTGGTTTTGTGACAGAAACACAAACCTTCTACTATTTCCTCGAGGATGACAGCTTGCTCTCGTGGCAAGTCATTCACTCGTCCATCGGGTCAGTCTTACCGTCCATTTAACCTCTCACGGAGTGACCAACGCCAAGCACTAGTATGTGGTACCCAACGATCCAGTTCACATGCAAGATATACAATCCCCACACCAAAGAGACGACCTGGCGCTCCATCAATGTTAACAACTTTGTCACCCCTCCCCCAGGTTTGGATAAGCGCTCGTGCAAAGCAGACCAGTTTTCCATTACATTTAAACCCTCAGCGGACCCAGCCTACCCGGAGACGTACGTCATGCGTGCCAACTTATCAGACGACCTTCAGCTGTCCTTCGACGTTTCCCGTCCCGTCTCAGTACCTGGTTTTAAAATTGGCCAAGGACCCAAAGGAGGGTTCTCCTATTTTGGTTCGGACGTGAACAAGCCCGACGGATACGTTGTCCATCGCTTTTGGCCTCACACCATAGCAAGCGGTCACATCATCCGCAAAGGTCAAGCTGTTGCTGCCAAAGGCATCGGCATGTTCGTCCACGCCATTCAAGGCATGCGCCCAAATCTCGTCGCTTCTCGATGGAACTTTGCCAACTTCCAGAGCCGCGCCCACGGGGGTGTCTCTGCCATTCAGATGGAATTCACTACGCTCGATACGCATGGCAGACATGGTGCTGGGTCAGGTGGGGTGACGGTGAACGTTGGCTCGCTTGTACTCGGTGGCAAGTTGGCTGCCGTGACTGCGGAGACCAAATGGCCGGATGAAGTGCCTGAGGAATCAGCACCCGTTATCTCTCGCGTGACACATGTCGAACCCATACAGGATGCCGATACGGGTTACAGGAAGCCTAGCGCACTCGACTTTAGATGGGCAGGGCCATCAATATTTACCGTTCCCCAAGGCACTATCTCCGCTTCGCTCTACGTTGACGTAGGCGACCTCGCCCACCCAAAAGGCCTGGTAGAGAAGGTCGATGTATTGGCGGAGATACCTTACGTGATCAAAACGATGGTCAATTATGTTGCGGGCACCAAACCATATATCTACCAGGTAGGTTTCGTGATCCAGTACGCGGTATCCACTGATATATGTTATTCTGTTGCCAGTGGCACAACAAAGTGAAGCTGCTCGTGCGTGGTCAAGATAATATCATCCCCGGACTGTCGGACGGCTTAGAGATTGATGGCTATCTGTTCAACGAGGCTTCTTTCATCTCCTAATCGGTGATCTAGAAGGACAATTTTTTCAATCATTTCGGACTGTAACATCCAGCCATACATCTAGCTGCCACAATGTATGAAGTATTAACCAGGAGGTATCCATAACGTTGGTGCCGAAAAAAACATAAGCAAAGGGTAGAAACCCCATAATAGCACTGACGCCTTACAGCGAGATCTTAAACATGTTTACGGATCCCATCCTCTCGTTCGTCGGAACGACTGATGAAACAGCAGGGGAACTTGACAGGTTGCCTGAAAAACCGTGTATTGTCAGATGGCAATGGAAGGGTTCGCAATCACGTACACTGAGATGCCAGTCGTAAACTGTTTCTTCACATCGATCTCCTTGCCATCCGCATCTTTCGCCTTTGTGATACGGAAGGTGGCAAGAATGGATACTATAACTGTCCACATGAATGTTTCGGCTGCAAACCGTCCTGGGCCTGAGAAGACATGAGTGGGATGAACAAAGAGGTAAAGGACAATGCTCACAAATCCGCCGACCAAGCCCAAAGATTGGATTAGCAGACATCGGTGGCCCGTCCTTGAGCTTGCCCTCAGACAAGAACCTCTCGGGTTTGAAGTCATCGACGTCGGTGAACTTGTCCTCATCTCGGCCCATCGCCCTATTCATGGCAAGTTGTCACAAACGTCGACACAAAAAAAGAAAAACGCTGGCGCAATTTCTTTACCAGACGTTAACCACGACGAGTGCGCCTACAGACATCGAATCAGCCACATATGTCACATGGAATCGGATCTCATGCGCACGCACCTTTGGGGATGCGATAGCCCTCATACACATCTTCACCAGAAGTCGCATGGGGCATTCCTGAACAATAGTTACCAGCTATCACAAACGCAGACATCTCTCGCAGCTTGCCTAGCGGGGACGTCGGATTCCATCTGACGAGTTCACGCAAAATAGCATCCACGTATGGGAGCGACGCCCTGTCGTCGAAATGGGGAAGCCTTTCGCTGCCAATGACAGAATCAATTTCCGCCTGGGCTTTGGCCTGTACCTCGGGGTACAGAAGCATTGCAAGAATGAATGCATGGAGGGTAGATGAGCTCTGCAACCGAGTGAATACAAGTAACAGGCCGAGAGTGATAGCGACCTCATGTACACACCGTCTCAAATCCAGCTATCGTGCGGTTGTATCAGAGTTTACATCAGGATTCAGTTCGGAGGAAATTGGACTAACCGATGAACATTGTGGCAGCTGTCGCTTTGATGGCGTATTCTTGTTTATAGTGATCATCCTTTTCGTCCAGCTGGGCCAAACAATCGGCCACCATGGAGGGTGGGGCATTTCCAGCCATCTGTTGGGGGTGATCAGTGCTGTGCGTCATATTCACCAAACGCAAGAATTCAGTATGTCACACCATTTGATCCTTGACCCAGTTAAACGGGACATTAACAACTTGAGCTGCGAGCTTCCTCCCGTGGACAGCCTCCCGCCATAACCCAGTTCCTGGAAACCACCCTGGAAGCTTCTCGACTAGGCGTGGAGGTGAAGCAACTGACAGAAGCCAGAATTTTTACGACATACGGAAGGGGAAGGCCGAAAGAATCGCGCCACGTTCGGGCGAAAGCGCCTTCGCAAGCAGGCTAACCAGTGACATTACAGTCGTAACCATCGGATCATCCTTAGCTGCCATTTCATAGCCGTATGCAAGAGCCATGATACTTGAGGCCACATAACTAGAACATCACTATCAGTATAAGGAATTCAAGAGGGCAGACGGAACTCTGACCTCTTGATATGCAGCTCGAATTCTGCCGGATCGTCCAGCAGGTTCATAAGAAGTGTACGCACTCTCCCCAGGTATACCTCTCGGCTGCGTGCTTCGGACTCCGCACGGAAAGCATGCTGGAACAGCTTCCTGTGGAGTCTCCATTCATCACCGTAGGGTAACAAGACCGTATTAAAGTCCGTGCCGAACCTTGTCATTAATCCAGTTAGCATAACATCGACAAGGCAGAAGAAAATGTAGTATACATTGAATTAGCCTTGATCACTGGGCGATCGGAGTACAATGCTGAGCGCTGATCGAGCAGCGCTCGCGCCGTCCTCTCTGTATTTAAAATGATGAAGCTTTGACCAAGGAGGCGTACGTGCATCAGATCGCCTGCAATATTTCAGCATGACGGTGCACCTTCCGGGGATCCAGTTTACCATATTTCTTCTTCCATGCAGTGTATGTTAACCACGGCTCGGCAGTATTCACCTGGAGGAGATTTCCGACCAGTGGGAGAGGTTTCGGACCTGGGGGAAATGGCAGGCCGCGGGATTTTGCACTTCTGTTAGAGACAAATACCGAGAGCAAGACAATGGAAGCAATCGTGAATAAAAGAGCAATCATCTTAGACGTTCCCTTGACTCGCTTGGGTGAGTGGGGCAGGGGTCATTCCCACCATCTGAGTGTCTGCTTTTATTTGTCGAATGGCATACCCGTCGGGTACCCAGTCATGAGTGGTCATAATACCGGTCGTGTCAGCAGCTGAGAGGCCTACATCCGTGTTTCATGCTCCGATGGCGGCGAGCCCGTGGAAAGCGTGGGACCGGTCATGATATCGCGTGTGGTAGATGTAGTGGGAACTTATAGTATCTGACAGGTCACAGGGGCCCCCGCAGATTCAATTAGTTCCTTTAGTTGAGTCTCCTGCCATTGTCGACTGAAATCGTGGCATTGGTGTGCCGGGCCAATCTCTCCATGCCATTTGTGAAGCACGCCACAAGATAGGGCCTGAACAATTCTCCAGGTTAGAAATATTGTCGCCTATCAAGTTCATATCATCCCGAGTTTGCCAAGGCCACGCATCAAACGGAAACATATTGAAATGCTACTAACCTCCAAATGGCTCCGAACTAAAAACCTGCCGAATGAACCTGACTATCCGCAACTCATGCGACTGAGTATTTCTTCTTGTCTCAGACGATCCGTTTCCAGAACCATCTGGTGCCCTTTCAGTAGCATTCTAGGAAAAGTTAACCACACCCGCTACTTCGCCGGATAGTATTCAGGTACTTCTTGAACGTCGGGTTCGATCGGACTATATTTCTTCGAGAGGGTGTCGTGGGCTGTGTCAGGATTCGTCTGGGTTACGCGGCCTGGATGAATGACAGAATGACAGACGGCGACGCTTACTTAGGTCATGGTGGCAGGGTCCACCAAAATATTAATTAGGTTAAGTAATTGAGTAATTATGTAATTGCGCGTCCTTACCATTTTCAACTTCATCCCTCTGAACTCAGCACCGCTTCGCGTCGGCAGTTTCCCCTTCGCATCAGTGTATAATACAACCTTCAACGGCTCCTGTTCGCTGAGCCGCACTGTTCATGACCTACAGATTAATCTTTTCGCTCACCAACTGTACGTCATGCTCTCCAGAGCAATAAGGAGAACATGTAAAGATACATTGCGAAATCAGATTGCGGGATTTGCTGATCGGTGCGTTAGTACTCAACTCAATCGTGCCTCAGTGTACATAACTCTGAGGATTCTAAACAAAATCCACTCCTATCCCACCTTAAAAACCTTGCGTGGATCCATCCTACGTAGAAACGTGCGTCATTCGCGCTAACTTGTCAGACGAACTTCCGCTATCCCTACTGTCCCACGGTACCCAGTTTCAAAGTCATCAGATGTGAACAAGCCCGGGGGATATGTCGTCCATCGTTTTTGGCCTCACACCCTCGCAAGCGGTCAAGTCATCCACAACAGCCAAGCCAGCACTATCAAATACGGCATGCTCGTCCACGCCATGCAAGGCATGCGCCGCGGCTTCGTTGCTTCCCGATGGAACTTTGCCAACTTTCCAGAGCCGCGCCAATGGGGGTTGTCTCTGCCGTTCAGATGGCGTTTCCCACGCCCTATGCGCACAGCAGACATGGTGCTGGGTTGGGGTGCCTGTGAACATTGGCTCGCTTGTACTCGGTGGCAAGTTGATTGTTGTGACTGCGGAAATCAAGTGCCCCGATGAAGTACCTAAGGTATCAAGCACCCGTCTCGACTTTCAATAGTCATTTCGATGGTCAAAGCCGTCGGTGTTCACCGTTCCTCATGGTATCATCTCCGCTTCGGTCTATGTCGATATGGGCGACCTCGCCCGCCCAAACAGCCTCAGGCTGATGGAGACTTTGGCGCAGATACCTATTATGTGATCAGAACGATCATCAATTATGTTGCAGGACCAAACCATACGCAAATATCTACTTACAGGCCAGGGGGTCTCATGACCATGACATCTGCAAGTGGTCGTACCGTCGACCACCAGCGGGGACGCTCTTGGTTGCGGAGAACAGCCGGCGCAACGTGCACATTTTGCTGATGCATGATCCGGTACGCGGTATCCACTGAAATATGATATTTATTCCCAGTGGCAGAAATGTAATACAGTAAAGCTGGCCATGCGTGGCCAAGACAACGTCATTTCCGGATTATCGGACGGCTTTAGAAACCGATGGCCTTCAACTGTTCAATGAAGCTCCCCCCAATCTCCTAGCTAAGTAGGCAATCAGAAGGAATAATTTTCTCAATCATTTCATGTCATAACATCTTGTCGTGCATCTAACTGCTACAATGTACGAAGTACAAGTCGGGAAGGAAACAATGGTGTCGTGAAGTCATTGAAAAAAGCGTAGAAAGTTTCATAACAAGTCAGTTGCCAATGCCTTGCAGCGAGATCTTAAACATATTCACGGATCGTATTCTTTCGTTCATCAGAGCGACTGATAAACCAACAGGGGAACTCAACAGGTCGCCTGAAAACGTGCACCGTCAATTTGATGGCAATGGAAGGTTCATAATCACGTACACCGCGAGGCCAGTCGTAAACTGTTTCTTCACATCAATCTCCTTGCCATTGGCATCTTTCGCCTTCGTGATGCGGAAGGTGGCAAGAATGGATGCTATAGCTGTCCACACGAACGCTTCGGATGCAAACCGTCCGGGACCTGAGAAAATGTGAATGGGATGACCACATGGACCACGGATGATGCTCACAAATCCGCCGACCAAACCCGAAAATTGGGTTAGCAGATATCGGTGGCCCATCCCTGAGCTTGCCTTCATCGGACAAGAATCTCTCGGGCTTGAAGTCGTCGACATCGGTGAACTTGTCCTCATCTCGGCCCATCGCCCTATTCATGGCAAGTGGTCAAAAACGACGACAGAGAAAGCAAAAAAATTATTTACCAGACATTAATTACGACAAATGCACCTACAGACAACGAATCAGCCATATACATACGCCACATGGAGTCGGATCTTGTGCGCACGCACCTTTTGGGATGTAATAGCCCTCATACACATCTTCACCAGAAGTCGCATGGGGAATGCCTGAAAAATAATTAGGAGCTATTATAACCGCAGACATCTCTCGCAGCTTGCCTAGCGGGACCACCGGATTCCATCTGAAGAGTTCGCGGAGGATAGCATCCACGTACGGGAGTGACGCCCTGTCATCGAAATGGGGAAGCCTATCGCTACCAATGACAGAATCAATTTGCGCCTGGGCTTTAGCTTGTACTTCGGGATACAAAAGCATTGCGAGAATGAATGCATGGAGGGTAGATGAGCTCTGCAACCGAATGAATACAAGTAATAGGGTGATGACGGCATCGTGCACGCACCGTCTCAAATCCGGCTATTTATGTGGTTGTATCAGAGTTCAGATCAGAACTCAGCCCGGAGGAAATTGGACTGACCAATGAACATTGTGGCAGCTGTCGCTTTGATGGCGTATTCTTGTTTGTGCCAGTGGTAATCATCCTTTTCGTCCAGCTGGGCCAAACAATCGGCCACCACGGAGGGCGGGGCATTTCCAGCCATCTGTTGGAGTAATCAGTGTTGCGCGTCATATCTACAGACGTAAGAATTCGCTATGTCGCACCATTTGATCCTTGACCCAGTTAAACGGGACATCAAGAACCTGAGCCGCCAGTTGCCTCCCATAAATAGCATCCCGCCATAACCCAGCTCCTGGGAACCACCCTGGAAGTTTCTCCACTGGGCGCGGAGTTAAAACAACCGACAGAAGCCCAAAATTTACGACATACGGAAGGGGAAGGCCGAAAGGATCGCGCCACGTTCGGGCGAAAGCGCCTTCGCAAGCAGATTGACAAGTGACATCACAGTTCTAACCATCGGATCATCCTTAGCTGCCATTTCATAGCCGTATGCAAGGGCCATGACATTTGAGGCCACATAACTAGATTGTCACTATCAGGGTAAGGAATTAAGGAGGGCAGAAGGAACTCTGACCTCTTGATGTGCAGCTCGAATTCTGCCGGATCGTCCAGCAAGTTTGTAAGAAGTGTACGCACCCTCCTCAGGTACACCTCTCGGCTACGTGCTTCCGACTCCGCACGGAAAGCATGCTGGAACAGCTTCCTGTGGAGTCTCCATTCGTCACCGTAGGGTAACATGACCGTACTGAAGTCCATGCCGAACCTTGTCATTATCCGGTAAGCACGACATTGACAAGGGAAAAATATAGTATACATTGAATGAGCCTTGATCACTGGGCGATCGGAGTACAATGCTGATCGCTGATCCAACAGCGCTCGAGCCGTCTTCTCTGTGTTCAGGACGACGAAGCTCTGACCAAGGAGGCGCACGTGTAGCAGATCGCCTGCAATATTTCAGCATGACAGTACACCTTTCGGAGATCCAGTTTACCATATTTCTTCTTCCATGCAGTGTATGTTAACCACGGCTCGGCAGTATTCACCTGGAAGAGATTTCCGACCAGCGGGAGAGGTTTCGGACCTGGGGGAAATGACAGGCCACGGGATTTTGTCCCTCTGTTAGAGACAAACATCCACAGTAGAAATACAGATAGTACAATGACGCCAGAGAGGAAGATTGATTGATGGACTACATGGTTGACATGGTTGATATAGACGGTCGTGAGCGGGACAAGGGAAGCAAGCGTGAATGAAGGGACGATCATCTTGAATGTTCCCTTGACTCGCCTGGGTGGGAGGGGCAGGGGTCATTCTTACCGCCCGAGTGTCTGTTTTTATCTGTGGAATGGTATAGCACCCATGGAGCATCCGACGAGGAATAGTTAGTATCGTTTAGGTCAGCAGCTAAATTTCATGCACGTCTGACAGAAGTCCCCATATAAAGTTGGTTTGATATCGGTTTCTTCGCTTGAGTCCCTTGCCATGGGCGACTAAAATCGTGTCATTGGGGAAATTGATCGGCCAATGTTTTCCGTGGTGCTGGGTACTAGCTCCGCCATTTGTGAAGCACGCCGCAAGATAAGTTGGGTAGGTTCGAATTTCGCGAGCAATTGTCCGCCTAACATGTTCAAATTATCCGGGTTTGCCAAGCCCACGTGTCAAACGGACCGAAGATACATTGGCGAGCAACATGTTGAAACGCAACCTCTAAGTTGATCCGAACTAGAACCTGCCGAACGGACTTGGTTATCCGCAACTCCTGCGATTGGGTGTTTATTCTAGTCCCGGGCCATCTATTTTTGCGGCCTTTTCAGAACGTTCTAGGAAATGTCCACATGCACCTGGTACTTCGCCGCAGAACGTCTTGTTTGAGACTATATTTGTTCGTGAGAAGCAACACCACGAAGACATCTAAGTGTTTGGATTGCATCTGGAGACCCAAGGTCGCGTCAAGATCGTCAGAAATCGCCCGGCACATCGAGAGGTTGTTCATTTAATGAAATTTCTCTCATCGCTACCAGCCATATCAGAATATCAGGACCAGTAATCTCTGATCTCTGGTCTCTGGTCCCTGGCCTTTCGTCACCTGGGTTTGTGGGTTCGCATGTTTTTCGGGTCCAATGCGGATATGGATGAAACGAATGTCAACCCGATTATGGTATCTCCCCAATCACTGAACATCAATATGGCCAACATAGTCTGGAATGCGGCTCGGCGTACGTATTGCGCAGTCGAGCCATGTCGCGAACAAGCCGGATACCAGCCTGAAGACCGCGGGCAATCAATTTAGTTGGTTGAGCTTCGTGTGCACAAACACTGGTGCCCACAAGAAATTTAATTCTGATATGAACAAAATTAGTTACAATCCTGAACGCTAGTAGAAAATGCAACTCCTACTCTTCAGTGAGCCGGGAATTGGAAAATTGAAGCGCTGGTCATCGCCAAGGCACGCGGCAAAATGTGCGTCCCACCGCCAAGCCACGAGGGACACCGATACCATCGGATGGCTTACACATCAATTGAATGTTGAGCTAGTTCCATTAGCACCACGTGCATGGAACCAATTCCATTAGCACCACGTGCATGGAACCAATTCCATACTCACATGCAGCGTCTACGCTGTTGGTGGTTAACCATTAAGATCCATTGTCGGGGAAGCGAAAGTAATCCCTAGCTCTTGTCACCAAGTTCCTTCCATTGGGATATTAAACTTTGACGCGATCACTCGAGTAAAGCTTGGTAATGAGTCCGACGGAAGCTGCAGTGCCGATGGTCGGACCACCCATCGGATGTTGTAAATATATGGACCTATTTTGGGTGTCAGAGCCAAGCCGTTGATAAACCCCAAGTAATCTGAGAGCCACCGGAAGTCTTATTACTCATGGCTCTATGAGCACATTGGCATGATCATACCTATGGAGGTGACAGTGGGGTGGAGGCACCTGGAATCCTACCCCCAAAATAAGGAAGCACTGAACATGTATGTGAGAGTTGTAAGGCGCATTTCAATTGGTTCACATGAATCCATTGGCTCCGTCTGGAACAGATTCCATTGAATCGAAGACTTGAGATTGTTGTTGTCTATGTGAACCGTATCAAGACGCGCCGGGTAAGGTTTATGCTCGTCCGTGGACCCGAACAGGGAAGAGCTTACGACCTCTACGCTGTTCCCCCTTGAGACAAAATCTTGATGTTCATGGCAGTATCTGCTTTCCATCAAACCATGAACTAATCACAGCAGGTAAGCTGTGATAAGCAGGATGTCATCTCCTGTTGGAAGAAGGCATGGTGCCTACGAGCGTCTCTACGCCAAAGTGCGAAGGACACCCGAACCTATGAGTCAAATATTTTCCACTCATCAGCAGGTCACAACTCCTCGTCGTGGAAGCTTCAAGGTGCATGGGACCACAGATGAAACGATGTAACGGGGCCAAGGAGTTCTCCGTGCGTTGATGATGGGTGGGGACTTGGAATCATGTTGATTCAGGCACACCATAGTTGGAACCCTACATAAGTAGTCAGCTTACCACGTCCTCTCACCTTTCAACCTTGACCTGGTGAACCTGGTGCGTCGTGGCCTGAAAATAGGTAGCCTAACTTGAAACTGCGGAGGGAACTTACTGAGATAAGTAACAGTTATCTTCTGGGGAGTTTACGATGGTTCTGGTTCTCGGCTAAATCCTCGCACTGACAGTGATGGGCACCGTGTTCAAGTTGTTGGATGACATTGACTCGGACATCCCTGCCGGGCAGAATTTTTAGAGGTCAAAAGCTTGAGTCACACCAGATCTTCCGCAACAACACAGCCACCCGCGCAGCCTCTCGGCCCTGACTGAATCACCTCGGTAGCGGCACCGCTGCCATATTTGACACCATAAGCGCTACACGCGTTCAACCACATTCGAGTCTGAGATGCCCAATGTTGCGTGCTCCAGTACGAGTATTTTTGACACACCAAGCAGTATCTTCCAAAGTCGCACCGCGGGCCCTTCAAACGAAAGGACATGCGGCAAATCTCTCCACACACATATATCATCACTCGCCTTCAATACAGCAAACTAGCGGAGTCCCCTTGAAACAACCTAGTCTGCACCGGATGCGAAAAACACCCCATTCGTCAGTGAATCTCGCTTGGTTCCACTCGACACAAAGGAGGCAAGGGCTCCTCCCCGCGCTTCTTGGTGCCTTCAAGGTGACGACCACCGTTACATGATAGAGCGATACCTAACGCTTAGCTGGTCATAAACAGGCATCCACGACTATCGAGATTGCTCGCACTGTAGGGCGAATAGCCCTTACCTTTGTACCTTTGATCATGTTTAAAAATCGTTGGACAAGAAAGCTCATCAAGCACCATGATCGCCTTCACCCAGACATGCCTGTTTCTGACGAAAAGAAGGCCATGCTTCTCAAACGTCTCCGTTCACGCACATTGTTTACCCACGTTCTCTTAATCATCCCTGTCGCGCTGTTGTGGCTTGGCATCTTAGCAAGTATTGAGCAGACCCCCCTTACAGGACGGTGCGTGCAACCCTTGCACGATTGCTCGTCAATATCCGTCGCTAATAACCTGTGTAGATGGCGGCTGATCATTCTTTCACCTGAAGAAGAGGACGAGATTGCTGCTTCCCTTACTGGTCCCAAGTGGTACCAGGCAGTCACGGACATCCTGTCCAATGAAGGACCTCCAAAACTAATCCCTACCCATGATTGGCGTTACCAGTGGGTTCGGGACACCCTGCACCGGCTCGAGAGCGTCATCCCAATACTACAGCGTGAGCACGAGCTGAATGCACATTGGTTAGACATCGGGCAAGACGAACCACCTTTGCCACCACCCGCTGAATACCCTTTGAAACCTCGCCCCCGTGGCACAGATTACATGAGGAGATTCTCCGATACCCTGTGTGGTCGGAAGTCGACGTCTTCTGCCCATGTCATATCTGGTCCTCCGTACTCGTTGCTTATCGCAGACAGGCCTGACGCGGCAAATGCGTTCTCTTATGGATTTGGTCCAGATGGTGCCTGTGGTATTGTCGTCTACTCCGGCTTCCTTGATGACATCCTTTCAAAGCGGCCAGTACAAAGTAACCACCGTCCCACCCCAGTGACACCCCACCTTCAGGAATCCTCTTGGCTTTCTTACCTGTTCGGCCCCATCTTCAGTGCACCGCCGACGTCTCCTACAGCTCCATCACACCCTATCCCGACGGAAGAGCAGACTACAGAACTCGCCATTCTCCTCGCTCATGAGGTTGCACACTTAGTGCTATCTCATCACATTGAAACTTTGTCATCCGGTACTATCATTATTCCAGCAATCATATCCATGGTTGCCGACATGGCCAGGACGCTTATATTCCCAGTGACGATGCTCTTTGGACCTTTTTTCAATGACGGCATTGCGCAATTGGGCAAAGTGGGCTCCGGACACCTCACTGAACTCGGAGAGTACTGCACGAGCATAAAACAGGAGATTGAGGCGGACGTTGTTTCCGCGAGACTCCTCGCTCACGCCGGGTTCGATGCCCGCAAAGCGGTCGAGTTCTGGGAAGGCAGAGAAGATACTCCCAAATCGGCCACATGTTCCTCCGCCAAACGTTCTGATGCGCCTCCCGCGAGCCCCTCTAGGCCGATCATGGGTACTTCCCATCCTGTTCACGAAGTGCGGATTGAAAAGTTGAAAAGCGAGCTTGTGAGGTGGGAGTTGGAGAAGAGGGTTGCGGTGCGGAGGAGAGCCGAGGGGAAACCGTTTGAACGAAGACCTAACCTCATCTGGGCACTCTTTTAAGCAACACTTTCAAGTGGCTGGGACTTGGATCCATCTACATTCTGTTCCCAATAAACGCAATCAAAACGTGTTATTTAATCCTTCCATGCTTTCTGATTCTATCGTTGTAGTGATTCTTGTATTTTATTACTGTCGCTTTCAGTACTACGATCACCACTGATACTGTACCACGTAAGATCAATAGCGCTTTCGGTAATGCGCCTTTTAGCAAGCTCTCAGCCGCAATCGTCGTTTACTCAGACTGTAGCTGCCAGGTGTGTAAACCACGGTCTTTCCGATACTCTTCGTTACAAGCGCTCAGTGTTTGTTCAGTCATGCATACGAATTCGCATAGATTATCATAGCTATTCATTCTATTAGACCTAACCGGACCATGATCATAACACAGGATCGATCGATCATTGATATACATGTCCCCGTCGTTTCACTGGTCCCACTGGCTCCCTCAGTCACCGTTACATTCTACCACGCCAAAACTATCAACTCCTCCACCCCACCTCAAATAGACTCGAAAGCAGCCGCTGTTCCCGTGACCGATCAAGCATGCGAATCGCCATGGATGCCCGAACCGGCCCCATCAGACGATAGCGACGATGAAAATTCGCTTGATTATATTGCTAGAAACCTTCAAAAGCGATCAGGACTTGGTGGCGCCAATGGAAACCACGATTTTACAGTACCCTTGGAGGAAAACTCGCTCGAACAGTTTAATTTGTTAAACAAGACACGAACCAAAACTATGCACGAAACTTCAACTTGAATGAAATCCCTCGATGAGAAATGGAAGTTGTATGAATTGGTGAATATGGATGCTGAAGGACTGTTAGTGCTCATTACATACGGAAGGTTCAGCTTGTGTTGAGGGCATGCAAGTTGCTGAAGAAATGCTGGCACGGCGTTGGCGGAGATCAAGACACGATCGAGCTCAGTCTCGAGAGGTGGCCGACCAGCAAAGCGGATGACATTGTAGGTCAGAAACCTGACTTTAGGGCTGAAAGGTGATGCGCTGGACTGCTGACATCCCTTTCGCATAGAATTCGCTATACCACGTAGCCTCGCGCGCCGTTGTGAAAGATTTCCCAGATACGTAGCTTGCGATGATCGATCAGCGTTTTAAGACCGACGACAGTGCATGGTTCCGACAACAGCGACCGCGCGTGACCGGTGACAGAGGTCCACCTCTAAGATGCCAGTCTAGAATCAGCACCACTTGGCCTCACCTCACAGCCCGAAACAGTGAGAAGCATCGAGGCGTGGTATGGAAAGCCGGACAACGTGCTTCAAGAAGCAATAGATTCGACGGACGGCCCATATGTACCAGATTTGGTGTAAAAGCATCAGCAAGACCTCGAACACTCATTTCATGATGTGGAATGCATGATAATAAAATTGCGTTGCGAGGTACACTTGGTCCATCAACCTTACACTAAATGTGGTAAGTATGCCGCCCATGGAATCTAGTGCTTCTTGAATACATATCACGGTTGTCCGACTTTCCATAGCTACGCGAATTTCTTGAAGCACGGTTGTCCGGTTTTCCATACATGGTCCCATAAACTCGAACGAAACATCTAGTGACAGTTTGCTTTCTGGTCACCAGAGTAGCTTTTTTCCATCGGCTCGCCACTGGTCATGGCCTGTGGCAGGTGACACTCGCCGGTGGCTCTTTAAATACTGCCAGTGATACACCTTTTCTGTTAGCGGCAGAACCGAGAAACGCTCACGTTACAAACGGGGCCTGACGGGCCTGCGAAACAAGTCCAGGTGACTACCGCTGAGCAGGGACTTCCTTGTCCCAACCCTGAAATATCCGGTATGTGCTGCGCTCATATGACTGCGGCTCTCCTTCTGCCCTTTGTTCATCTCGATCCCCCATGGGCTACCAGGTAGAACTCGACAATCTGTCTCGCCACCGCAATGCCTACGCGCTTGCGTTGTCTGCAGCTATGGGCTCCGTCTTTTTCGGCTGGGATATGGGGTTAATTGGGGGCATATTGTCCCTCCCCTCATTTCAGCAGTACTTTGGGATTAACAAGATGTCTGCTACCGCCCAGGCCAACCTGAACGGCAATATCGTTGCGGTCCTTCAAGCCGGCTGTTTGTGAGTCCACCCCCTCTTCCTCTTTGTAAGAATCCCTCATTGGCTTGCCAGCTTTGGCGCAATATCTACAGGATATATTTCCGGTCGCTTCGGCCGCAAGTGGCCGCTTATCATTTCCGGATTGCTATATATCATCGGAAGCATCATACAGACCGTCTCTGGAATGGGGACCAGCCAAGTAGTGGCACTACAGATGCTCTACTTCGGCCGGTTCCTGGGCGGTTTTGGTGTGGGAATGTCCTCCGCTCTGATTCCATCGTATGTGTCAGAGTGTACGCCGAAAGAGATCCGTGGCCGTTGTACTGGTTTCATCCAGGTCTTGAACAATGTTGGCATGATGCTTAGCTGTAAGTGTTGGCTTTGTTGATTTATTTTTCCGTGAGCCTTGACTAATGGTAACTTTACAAGTCTGGATAAACTACAGTTCATCCCTCCATGTCCCATCCGGACAAACCCAGTGGCGGATGCCATTCGCAATCCAAGTAATTCCTGGGGCCTTACTCGTCCTCTTCATGCTCTTCCAACCAGAATCACCACGATGGTTGGTCGAACAACAACGGTACGACGAAGCAGCGAAGAGTCTAGCATACGCAACACGAAGCTCTGTCGATGACGAAGCTGTTGTAGCAACTCTTGCGGAGATCAAAGCAGACCTTGTTGGAAAACAGAGGACGTCGATCTGGAGACAGTTCCGCATGATGGGCGAATCGAGGGTGACGGCTCTACGGTGTTTCATCCCCTCACTCGTCATGGTAGGCCAGCAGTGGAGTGGTACAAATGCCATCAACTACTTTAGCCCGGAAATATTCGCAGGATTAGGTATCACCGGCACAACTTCCGGACTCTTCGCTACTGGCGTCTACGGTGTCGTCAAATTGGTCGCCGTCACGACTACTGTCATCTTTGCAGTAGAAGGGGTGGGAAGGAAGATGTGCCTTTTCGTTGGCGGGTTGGGCCAAGGATTGATGATGCTTTGGATTGCAGGATACAGCGCAATTCACCCTCAGGAAACGGTCGTCCCCGCGAGCTACGTTTCGATCGTCGCCGTCTATCTTTACGCTATCTTCTACTGCATCGGATTCGGACCTAACCCGTGGGTCGTCGCTGGAGAAGTTGCGCCTAACCACGTGCGGACGGCCGCCATGTCACTTGCTATTGGGGTGAACTGGCTGTGCACGTTTGTGATCGCACGCCTGACGCCAAACATGCTCGAGGAGATCAAGTACGGGACGTTTTTGCTGTTCGGCATGTGCTGCATACTCATGTCGGTGTGGGTATACGTCTGTCTACCGGAGACGAAGGGGTATGCGTTGGAGGATATCCGGTTCTTGTTCGAAAAGGACATGATGGTGAGAGCGCTGGAAGATGCACCCGGTGGTCGCATCTTCCTAGGTGGACGGAGATCAATCCCCGTGGCGGAATTGAGGAAAGCTGCTACTGGGGATACGCTAGCACGATCTTCGGACGATAAGATCAGCGAGGAAAGAGTTACAGTGGAGCATGCACAACCGGTATAGCCAAGCTGCCGCGTAGGGCGGTGCTGTGGGGAGGATCACGTCCTACCATGATCACTTACCAGATACCTGGTCCCTTTTCGAACCTGCTTTATTTCTCGAGCAATTTATTTTCTGGAAAACTGGAAAGTATGTTTTATGTATTTCCCACTGCCACGGCCCACAAAAGTTGAACGAAGTCGTGTGGTGTTTTTGTTGAGAAAGTGTAACTCGAGCCAAAACCAAGCTGTGAATTTGTGGTTGGTGTCATGAGAAGAGTCTGATTCTACGTCTAACATACAACTATCTCCATCATCCAATTTAAGTGGAAGCAATGTCCCTATCTCCGAATACTACAGTGTGAGCACGAGCTGAATGCACACTGGTTAGACGTCGAGCGAGACGAACCACCTTTGCCACCACCCGCTGAATACCTTTGAAACCTCCGAGCCCTCATGGCACAGATTACATGATCAAGGAAGCTCTCCGATACCTTGTATGGTCGGAAGTCAATGTCTTCTGCTCATGTCGCATCTGGTCCTCAGTACTCGTTGCTTATCTCAGACAGGCCTAACGCGGCAAACGCGTTCTCTTATGGATTTGGTCCAGATGGTGCTCGTAGTTATTGTCGTCTATTCCGGCTTCCTTGATGACATCCTTTCAAAGGCGCCAGTACAAAATAACCACCGTCGCGCCCTAGTAACACCTCACTGAACTTGGAGAGTACTGCACGAGTATGAAACAGGATATCAAGGCGGACACTGTTTCCGCGAGACTTCTCGCTCACGCCGGGTTCGATGCCCGCAAAGCGGTCGAGTTCTGGGAAAGTAAAGAAGACACTCCCAAATCGGCTCGTACGTGTTCCTCCGCCAAACGTTCTGACGCGCCTCCCCCGAACCCCTCTCGGCAGATCATGGATACTTCCTATCCTGTTCACGAAGTGTGGGTCAAAAAGTTGAAAAGCGAGCTCGTGAGGTGGGAGTTGGAGAGGAGGGTTGCAGTGCAGAGGGGGAAGCCGTCTGAGCGGAGACCTAATTTGAACCTCATTTGGGCGCTATTATAAGCAAACACTTTCAACTGGCTGGGACTTGGATCCATCTACATTCTGTTCCCAATAAGCGCTATCAAACCGTGTTATTTAATCCTTCCATGCTTCCCAATTTTATCACCGTACGGTCGTTTTCGGTACTAAACAGCACCTGATACCATAGTCTGGAAACCAGACATAAGTTCCATAGCGCTTTCGGCAACGCGGCTTTAGCAAGCTCTCAGCCGTCGTTTACTTATACTGTAGCTGCCAGGTGTGTAAACCACGGTCCTCCCGATAGTCTTTGTCACAAGTGCTCGGTGTTTGTTCGGTCATTTGCATAGATATAGCTATGCATTTTTATTAGATCTAACCGGTCCATGATAACACAGGATCAATCGATCATTGATATAGATGTCCCCGTCGTCTCCGCTGTGTCCTCGCCAGTGCTCGTTGCATACGGAATATTCAGCATGTGTTGAGGGGCAAGTCGCTGAAGAGATGCTTGCACGGCGTTGGCGTGGGTGCCAGTGGCCGACCAGCGAAGCGGATGGCAAAGTTATACTTTACGAATAGCAGGTCAGAAACATGAGACTATCATGATGATCACGTTGCCATTTGTGCCAGGATAAACTCATACGCAAGCATCTATTACTGTGTGAACATCACCGGCACGATTGATCATGGGCATATCCGATGCGCACTGTTCAAGCACATGAAATCCTCAGTGTTCTATATGTTTCATCTCCCTCAACAGTTCGCATGTACACTTACCGGTGACCGGTTTCCCGACGACTATCATATCCCTGTCCCTTTCCAACACAGATAACCACGATATATTGAGTGTGTGATTGTCCATTTTGCAACATCATCCCGGGGAGTGGTTCCACGAGAATTCCAACAGCTACAAACTCAATTGTCTGGACACATTTCTACCACCACTCTGCATCCCCTTTCTATGTTGCAGTTGACCACTCCACTCACTTTCTCTTATCTCACCTTTTGGCTCTTCTGCTCTCTGCTCTATACCCGCCAAATACTTCCACACAGTTCCAGATATCCTTCTTTGCGCAGACGCTGTCTTTGGTTCGTCGTCACCAGTTCCAGAGCGAATGAGACCTATCTCCGTTCTGCCATCCGCGCTGAACCACATGGTCAAAGGTAATTCAACAGAGGACTTGACAGAAACGAAGCGTCCTTATCATCCTTATCATTCGTCTTGCCAGCTGACATGGTCATTTGAGCCACCGGGGTACAAAATAGACTTTACTCGACAGCTGATGACGTGTTTTTCTGTCCTGGTCTGAATCGGCGATCATGTTTATTCAGCTCTGCAGTGGATGGCGTTAGTACACAAGAAATGAAAGTGTTTACTCAATACCTACCACAAGAGCTGAGGAATATAATACGATGCCATTTTGATGCGTTCGTCGCCTGTGAGGCCTTGAGGAGCAAACCGCTCCTCATTATGTGATGAATGTCACTGAGGTCATACAAAATTCGTTGACAGCTCGAAAGGTGTATGAGCTTATAACACAGTACGAAGAGTGTCCTCTGTACTGTATTAAAATCCCAGATGACTTTGTATTCGCACTGAGGACCATCCCGTTGCCGGCCATGTGATTGTCATTTCAAGCCCGGCGTGGTAAACCATATCCGTAGTCCGTGAACGCGAACGGCTGCAGTGAAGGTATATCATAGAGAAGCGTGTGCCCCGTAGACATGCCGATTGTATAGGGTGTCCGGCGGACCTCGCTGCAATAGGCGTCACCGCCAAAGAGTCCGATGGTGGTTTATCGTCGATGCCCGGAAGAGTCAAGTCACCTTGGTACGTCCCGTACTACGAACGATACGACCCCCGGGTAGATTGAGAGCACCGACGATACAACGTGAATGTTAATCCCGGAATTGCACGCTCGCACGCCCGTCAATCCCAATCGCCAACAGTTGCCACGCTGGATGTCCATGCAGTTGACCTCGATGATTTAGACGTCCTCCCGAGCGTTGGGCACGAGCGATTTCATGAAGCATCCTCGTTCAAGACTGAGAGAAATGAGCGCGTCGCAGGGTGTGTGATGGTATGCAACAGAACGACCAAAATGCGGGATGCGCGTCCAATGGTAAAAGCCGCTTTTCGCGTGTAGCTTGATTGTGCGACCGTTTTGGAGGTGTATCGTTTTTGTCCAGTCGTGTGACAGTGCCTGTGATCTCTGCCGCGCCCCCGGATCACGAGTTATCGTATCGATATTGTTGCCGCTTCGCAATGACGCCATGAAGGAGCGAGTGGACGACAAGCAATTACGTTTCGTGTGTATCACGTGCACACGCGAATTCGTGTAGCCCCTAAAACACGAATCTTGCCTTCTGGTCCCCAGCCAATTTCCAAACTAGTTTTGTCTATGGGCTCGCCAGTGGTCATGGGCTGTGGAAGGCGACACCTCCAAGTGGCTCTTTAAATACTGATACACTTTTCCTGTCAACGGCAGGACCGAGCAGAAACGCTCACATTACAAACGGGACCTGACACTCACCGGCCCCAGGCCTGCGAAACAGGTCCCGGTGACTTCCGCTGGGCAGGGATTTCCTTGTCCCAACCCTGACATATCCGATATATATTGTGCTCATATGACTAGATAACAGAAACCACGGCCCACACCCCTCCTTTTGCCCCCTGTTCATTTCGATCCCCCATGGGCTACCAGGTAGAACTCGACAATCTATCTCGCAACAGCAATGCCTACGCGCTTGCACTGTCTGCAGCTATGGGCTCCGTTATTTACGGCTGGGATATGGGGTTAATTGGGGGCATATTGTCCCTCCCCTCATTTCAGCAATACTTTGGGATTAACAAGATGTCTGCTACCGCCCAGGCCAACCTGAACGGCAATATCGTTGCGGTCCTTCAAGCCGGCTGCTTGTGAGTTCTCCCCCTCTTCCTCTCTTTGTAAGAATCCCTCATTGGCTTGCCAGCTTTGGCGCAATATCTACAGGATATGTCGCCGGTCGCTTCGGCCGCAAGTGGCCGCTTATCATTTCCGGATTGATATATATCATTGGGAGCATCATACAGACCGTCTCTGGAATGGGGACCAGCCAAGTAGTGGCACTACAGATGCTCTACTTCGGCCGGTTCGTCGGCGGTTTCGGTGTGGGAATGTCCTCTGCTCTGATCCCTTCGTATGTGTCAGAGTGTACGCCGAAAGAGATCCGTGGCCGTTGTACTGGTCTTATCCAGGTCTTGAACAACATTGGCATGATGCTTAGCTGTAAGTGTTGGCTTGTTCATTTATTTTTCCGTGAGCCATGACTAATGGTAACTTTACAAGTCTGGATAAACTACAGTTCATCCCTCCATGTCCCATCCGGACAAACCCAGTGGCGGATGCCATTCGCAGTCCAAGTAATTCCTGGGGCCTTGCTCGTCCTCTTCATGCTCTTCCAACCAGAATCGCCACGATGGTTGGTCGAACAACAACGGTATGACGAAGCAGCGAAGAGTCTAGCATACGCAACACGAAGCTCTGTCGATGACGAAGCTGTTGTAGCAACTCTTGCGGAAATCAAAGCAGACCTTGTTGGAAAACAGAGGACGTCGATCTGGAGACAGTTCCGCATGATGGGCGAATCGAGGGTGACGGCTCTGCGGTCTTTCATCCCCTCGCTCGTCATGGGGTGTCAACAATGGACTGGTACAAATGCCATCAACTACTTTAGCCCAGAAATATTCGCAGGATTAGGTATCACCGGTACCACTTCCGGACTCTTCGCTACTGGCGTCTACGGTGTCGTTAAAGTGGTCGCCGTCACGACTACTGTCATCTTTGCGGTAGAAGGGGTGGGAAGGAAGATGTGCCTTTTCGTTGGCGGGCTTGGCCAAGGATTAATGATGCTTTGGATTGCAGGATACAGTGCAATTCATCCTCAGGCAACGATCGTCCCTGCAGGTTACGTCTCGATCATCGCTGTCTATCTTTACGCTGTCTTCTACTGCATCGGGTTCGGACCCAACGCATGGGTCGTCGCCGGAGAAGTTGCGCCTAACCACGTGCGAGCGGCCTCCATGTCACTTGCTGTTGGAGTGTGCTGGCTGTGCACGTTTGTGATCGCACGCCTGACGCCAAACATGCTCGAGGAGATCAAGTACGGGACGTTTTTGCTGTTCGGCATGTGCTGCGTGCTCATGTCGGTGTGGGTATACGTCTGCCTACCGGAGACGAAGGGGTATGCGTTGGAGGATATCCGGTTCTTGTTCGAAAAGGACATGATGGTGAGAGCGCTGGAAGATGCGCCTGGCGGTCGCATCTTCCTGGGTGGACGGAGATCAACACCTGTGGCGGAATTGAGGAAAGCTGTTACTGGGGATACGCTAGCACGATCTTCGGACGATAAGATCAGCGAGGAAAGAGTGGAGCACGCACAACCGGTATAGCCAAGCCGTCGTGTTGGTACGGGCGAAAACTCCGAGACTCGCGTAGGGCACTAGTGCTGTGCATGGGACTACCGCTTACCAGATTATAGATACTTGGACACTCTTCAAAACTGCTTTCTTTCTTGATTTCTGGAAAACTGAAAAACATGCTTTACGTATTCAATCTTACTGCTACAAAGTTGAACGAAGTCGTTGTGTGGTGTTTTTGTTGAGAAAGTGTAACCGGAGTCAAAATCAACTTGCTGTGAATTTGTGGTTGATGTCATGACTCATGAGAATACGTCTAACATACAACTATCTCCATCATCCAATCTGAGTGGAAGTAATGTCCCTATGGAATTGGTTTTCGCTCGACACCGCAGCACCTCCCCCTGTATCGACCCACACTACTATTCCAGGGTCATTCTCGGAAGAGGACGAGGACGACGGATCGAACACAGCAGGCGAAGACGATGTCCCACCTGCGTTTCCAGCACTGAACAGCGCCCAGCGTGCAGCTCCTTCATTATCTACCCCAAGCGGGCCTCAGATTCCTACAATACTGAACGATAATGCGTTGATGCCCCCACCGCCTCTGCCTGACTTGGCCAGTCGACAGCCTGGCATCCCACGGGCGAAACCCCGGATCGCACCGTCGTCCTTACTTGCGCCGATGGCCACTACGGAACGGCCCAAGAAGCCTTCGAGGAAGGTAGCCCTCGCACCAGGGTATGGGCCGTTGGACTGGG
>JBBPQV010000292.1:0-26013 GCA_038092675.1 Boletus rufocinnamomeus
GCCCTGGAAGCTGACTAGCGCTGAAGGGCGGCGGTCGGGGTAGCGGTTAAGTTTCTGACGAGAGCTTTTGCAGGCTCGAAACCGCATGCCCTATGCCGCCCCTCTACCTGTCCATGCGCGTACTGTACAATCTTCGGAGAGGAGTGCCTGACGGGCGTAGCAAACAGGACTGACGGCCCCGGTTGTTCTCTCCTAGCACACTGATCGCGTTCTCTAGAGTCCCGATAATCTCGTGTTCTGGAGGGGGCCAGAAGGGGCTCTTAAAAAAACCACGACATATTGCAAGTCTTTGATGACTCGGCGTGTCGTCTGAGGCTCCTGATTGTGCGTTCGCACTGTAGTGTTCAGATCAGGTATCCTGATTCGGATATCAGGAATCTTCTTAATCTCGCTGTTCCCATTCCCTAGCTTGTCGTCGTTTTTGCTGGCCACATTGATCCGCATCCTAGAATTTGCCTGATCATAGACCGTTGTCAGGTCCCTGGTGAGTCTGGCTATATTCATTGGCTTGACTTCTAGATCATGGTATGTTCTAGACTCAGTCTGTTAGAGCATGTTTCAGTGATCCTATTAATTCCTCGCAGTATGAGCATTTTGCGCTAGGCTCATGATTGGGTATCGATAACCGGAAGTTCCCCAGCCTTAGGATTCTATTCATTAATACTGTGGGTTATCGATTGGTGGTCAATTGCTCGCGTTACGCACGTGAGTTTGCCCCGTTGTGCCTTATTGTGCACTGGTATCGCCACATGGATGCATGCCATCGATGTCGCACGTTTCGGCGCTGATTAATTTACCACCTCTTCTGCACTCTCGTTTTTCCGGGTTCAGTTGCGACCCAATACCCATTTGAAGTCGCTTGTATAGGCCTTAGTTGGTAAGCTGGCAGTTACCGCTCCCCGCCAGATATGTTGGCCCGTGGAAAAATACGCATTCTCCCATGACTTGAAGGATCTCGTCAGCCTGTATATTGCGTACATGGGGTCCAAGTGCAGGGTAAGGTGGAGTGCGGGGTCTGTTAATCTTCCCGCTGCTATGGTAGCGATCTCCCCGCTTTGATTGGATCGGGAGATGCTGGGGACGCTTATTTCGTGGTTTGGGGGCTGTCTTCCCCGGACTTGCTCGCGCCTAAAGAATTGCGGAGTGAAGGTATGGTGAGCAGGATCGTTTTAATCCGTCGACTTGCGACTGAACAGAACTGCTATGACGCGATGACAGGCGCATGTCTTTGCACGAAAGTTTTTTTCGGTTAAATCCTCGGGCTTTCCCGGGCTGGCAGAACTTGGTTTGAACTTTGAACCAAGTGGAGGTGAGACGCTGCCAGTGGGACATGCCAAACTGACATTGTGGTTACAGAGAAGCCGGAAGTACCCATCAATACACACTGTCTTTGACAGCACGAAAACTGGATCCAATGGCTTGCTGAGAAAAGTGGCTTATCGATTGTTTTTCCATAGGGGCAAATCGGAATTTAGTGGCGCTGTCATCTATACTCGGAGTTGTGACCACGCCCTCGGAACTGCCCGGGACACGGATCAAATGGTTCGGGAGTCGTCGGTTTGGAATTGGTTCCGGAATGGGTGCATACTAATTCAGTGAATCAAATGTATGGCATGTATTTTGCAATGTTCGGTGAGTCTGGTTCATGTATATTCGGATGATCAGCCTCGGCGATGACGAGGAGGCTATATGTATTGACCTTTTCCATCGTTGCATGCAAGGATTGTGGAGATAGAATTCTTCATCGGGATATCACCAGTCCTGCTGGCATTTGGTTTTTGATCAATTCGCCCACTCGGGACCATCTACTTTAATCCATGGAGTCGCTTAGTTGCGGGGTGCCAAGGTAACAACGCAAGTCACATTTGGAACTGACAGTTTCAAGAACCTCCATAAACCTGTTGGATCCTGGTATTTTTCTCATCCCCTTTCAAAGACCATGTCGCGCTTCCTACAAAGCTTCGTTCCGAAGAGGGAGCAGAGCAACACCTCAACCTCTGGTGTCATCGCAGCAATCAAGAGTCTCACTCTGCTTCAGTGGGCTCAGTTCCTCTCTGGGTAGGTAATCTTGCGCTTGTAGTTGTCTTGTGGAAGTTAATCCTTGCCTGGTGTTAGTTGGATTGCATGGACTTGTGATGCGTTCGATTTCTTCAGCGTGGCGCTCAATCTGCCATTGCTCTCCGTGCAGTTTAATAAGCCAACGTCATCGATAGTACGTTTATTCTGAGACTCCTAGGCGCCCTTGTACTCGGCTCATTATCTACTCAGACAACTGCAATCACTCTCACGCTACTGTTTAGATCGGTTGGTGCGGTAAGCTTCTGAGATGTTTTGTTTTGGCCGTTCTCATTACTGATATCGAGTCAGATCACCTTTGGTATCATATCGGACCGCTTTGGACGCAGATGGCCACTTACCGCCAATCTGCTATTATGTTGCTCCTTCTCTCTCGGGACCAGCTTCGTGCAAACGTTCACCCAGTTTTTGGCTATCCGATCGCTTTTTGGTGTCGCGATGGGTGGCATTTGGGGTCTTGCAGCATCTACATCTCTCGAAAACCTTCCCGTTGAGCTTCGTGGTCTCGGGAGTGGTATCGTCCAGCAAGGTTATGCCCTCGGCTATCTCTCCGCTGCCATCGTCAACCTCACGATCGTCCCGCACAGCCCATACAAGTGGCGTGCTATGTTTTGGACCGGTTCTTCCTTGCTCTTCAGTGCCGCCGTCTTGCGTGCCCTCATTCCTGAATCTGCGGTGTTCTTGCGTGCAAAGGCGATAGAGAGAGAAAAGGGTGCGGATAGTTCGAAGAAGACCAAGGTCTTCCTGAGGGAAACGAAGGAAATGCTCAAACAGCATTGGTTGCGGTGTATATATGCCGTCCTGCTTATGGCCGGTACGTTGTTTGGCCTAGGCCTCTCGGTTTGTTGTGCATCGTCTTACCCGGGTATTCGCTTTTCTATCGTAGGATTCAACTTCCTGTCCCATGGCTCTCAGGTGAGAACCCTCATAAGAGGGCTTCCGGGACCATGTGGAAGTTACTAATTGGAACCGACCGCGTATTCGTCTTGTAGGATCTGTATCCCACTTATTTGGAAACCTCGAAAGGTTTCTCTGCACATAACGCGACTATTGCTACTATCATCGGAAATTGTGTATGTCCCTCTTCCTTTAGTTAACTGTCTTGCATGGGGTAACAGACCTCATCTTGATCCATAGGGCGCAATTACGTGAGTGTTTTAGGGTCGTACGTAGTTCAGAAAAGGTTTAAGTGATCGCATCCTGTTGCAAATTCATAGGGGCGGTGCCATTGCTGGCAGCACGAGCCAATACATGGGACGCCGACTAACCATAATGTACGTCGCATGCACGCTGGATAAATCGTTGTCAACCACTTGCTGACCTAAATTACAGCGTCTTTATATTGCTTGTCGGCGGTGAGTACCAATTGAATGAGCGCTCGTCTCTGATGTCACTCAGTCACGATCTGGATTGACAGCATTCATCCCACTCTGGATTCTTCCTACCTCCTTTTCAGCCCTTGCTGCTGGTGCGTTCTGTGTGCAGTTTGGAGTCCAAGGGGCATGGGGCGTCGTACGCATTGTCTTCACCCCGTGATTATGTACATGCTGATATTGAGGGTCAGATTCCTATCCAATTGGCGGAGATGTCGCCTCCGGCATTTAGGGCGACTTTCCCCGGTGTTGCCTACCAGCTCGGGAATGTATGTCCTGTGTTCAAAGGCTCTCGCAACAGTAATCCATGTGACTGATGACAATTCGTTTGCTGTGGATCTACAGATGATCTCCGCCGCTTCCGCCCAAATCGAAGCGAGTGCGTATCTATTGCTTCTCGTTCCATATTTGTCTCACAGGAATCTGCTCACAGCCGGCGGAAAGAACTTCAAGTCGTACGTGATGGAAAATGGCGTACTGAAAGAGGTTCCTGGATATGCGATGGTGCAAGGCATCTTTATTGGGGTCGTTGCTGCCTTTGTGATCCTCATCACTATCGTTGGACCCGAGTATGTATACCCTTGGTTCGCTTCTCGACTGCGGTCGTTGATCACTTATTGTTGCGATGCCACGTTACTAGGAATCATGCTTCCCACTTTGAACAGCACAAGACGGCGTTCGAAGAAGGTGCTGGACGTGATGATGCAATTATGGAGGGTGACGATGAAAAGGGCATAACTTCGGTCCAGGATATGGACCGAGGGAGCTCAACGGCATGATGAAGGATGGCCAGCGATGGGCGGAGGACGGCGATCACATGCCTCGATGGCACTCAAAATGGTGAAGAATCGCAAGCGATCATTACCCTATGTAAACGAATTTCGTACACGTACACAAGTCTTGTAGGTTGGAGACTGTTTCAATTGATCATATGTTTTCACTTTCAGCGCCCACTTCGAGCCTCGGGGACTTCAAGCAGCCACACTGGATTTTAAGTCGTTTGTCGGCGCATTACCGTATCAGCATATGACGCCTGCGAACCCGGCGAGACGACCGCATACGCAACGTGGAGGGTATCCGGATCGAGTCGGTAGTCCAATTCCTCCTTTTGAAAGCACGGAAGTAGGTGCCAGTGTCGGTCCTGTGTTGTTGACGCCTACGATACGACACAAACCCAGAGGGGTAGCGACCAGCGCGCTCTTTGCGATCGCACGCCAGCTGGGCAAGTTTTGCCCTGAGCTCCTCGGGGACGTGCGGCCCTTGCGGCTCAGCGTACCCTTCGTTGGTATCGCAGGCGACTTTACGTTGCACACGGGCGTAGAGGCACATTCGGAGCTGTCAAAGTTGCTGTACAGGACGCCCAATAACTTGAGCCACGATTCGAAGTTGCCCAAAAAGTAAGCACGAGGCAGGTCAAAAAAGGCAAGACAGTAGGAAAATCACCACCTATCACGGCGACTCGGAGAGTCGGAGTCTGCGCGGAGTCATCAAAAATTCAAAGAGAACAAACAACAACGAGAGTTGGGGACGAAGCGACAACAAGATGCGTACGACGAGACATCATTTTGTTGACAACTTGAATGGAGTGGGTTTCCGACAAAACGCGTGCGAAATTGGGTTGATACCTTCGATTAGTCTGTCTAAGAAAACAAAATGAAGCAGCCAAAGATTGATATTGTACAAACAAAGATCAGTTGTAGATGTGCATATTCAAATCTTACTGAATGAGGAAGACACGAATGATAAATCTGGAAAACATCGACATTTATTGAAGTGTCTGTCACTGACACTCAGTGTCATCAATCTGCCAGTAGCCATACGTTCCTAAGGGCTGCAAGTATACACAAATCGTTTAGTGTCACCCAGACATTTCCAGTTGGCAACGTACGTATTGGGAGCATTCCTGGGCACCGGAGAACTCCATCCCATGGAAGCGAACCGGCGTTGTGGCACAGAATTTTCGCCAGTCACTCCCCTTTGGAATATTTTCCAGGTAATGCTCGATGCGCTGTGGGGTGGCCCGATCAAAAAGTTGCAATGTTTTCAAGATTCGTATCTTACCCGCTTTCCCGATCCTGGAGACGTGCAACCCTGGAGTGATCGTCAGTTTGGCGTAACATCGAATCTATAGGTCTGGAAAGGACTTTCCTTATCCTTGTACCAGCTCCAGAATGTCGCACAATCCGGTTCATGCTGATTAGCCTCCCATCTTCCAATGACAACACCATCCTAACACGACGTCAATTTTGGGAGTATCTTCTAGTTAACATCACCTACCTTATCCTCACAACTCTTTGGCAGATACGAAATCCCGTGGACTTCAAGTGATGTAGCCTTGCACGCCTCCATTCGATGCTTCCACGTTGCGGGTAAGTTCATGAGCTGTGCAGTGTATTCCCTGGTTGCGTAAGTGGTGCATGTATGCGCCTCAATACCACCCCAAAACATGTTGAGTTTCCGGCGATCTTCTTCCTCGCGTTTCCTGCGCTCTTCCTCGATCCGATCGTGGTCCTTCACTTCACGCCGCCACTTCCGTCGTTCGTTTTCTCGGCGTTGATTTTCTCGGCGCTCCATCTCCTCGACCTCGTGCTCATGCCTCTCGAGCTGAAGCTTCCATTTCTCTTTAATGATAGTATGTTCATGTTCCTCAAGTCGCCATTCTTCTCGCGTGGCGTTGTGTTGCGCCACTTCTTTCTCCCAATCGCGACGAATGGCGTTCATGGTCGATGGATACAAGGGACAGTTCGCAAAGTGCATGAGTAAATTGACGCTGACGAAGATGAATGCCATTAACACCAGATATGATGAACTTGAATCCGTCCTGGGATATCTTGTGCCGCGTTTCCCGGGCAGCAACGAGGTGCTTTTTTCGGACGATGGCCTGATACGAATGGTGAACAATGAATTGGGCGAGATAGTCACCCAGGGAATCGTTTAAAAGGAGCACGTACTTGTAGACAACCAATGGACCCCCAGAGCTACCTTCTGAAGCTCGCGCATGCCCGCCTTCATCCCTATGCACACTAGACTCGTGTCTGCGTGTGCAGAAATCGCACCGTCACTGAGCGAACTGCAACAATGAAAAAAAGGCACTAGAGAAAATTTACCCAGACATTTTCCCTCGGAAAGACTATAGAAGTCACTTGAAATGCGTTCAACGGTGTCGATCGAAGCGATGTCTGAATCGGCTACTACAACGCGCAACGTACACCGCACTGAAAAG
The DNA here is from genome assembly GCA_038092675.1 of Boletus rufocinnamomeus. NCBI lineage: Eukaryota > Fungi > Basidiomycota > Agaricomycetes > Boletales > Boletaceae > Boletus > Boletus rufocinnamomeus. The sequence continues at coordinate 6,673 of JBBPQV010000292.1, forward strand.
CAACCGTCAGGATTCGAGAGCGTTGAATGCGGCTTTTTACTGGGAGCGTGCTTTGGGACGAAAGTTGCTGTGAAAGTCGCACACAGCTTAAGGCGTCTTTCGAAGCAACTTTGGTAGCTGCACGAGGCAGGTCAAAAAAGGAAGGTCAAGCAAGAACGTGGGATAGTTGCCCACTGTGAGCAGCGCTCAGGGCACGGAGTAAGCACCAACTCTGATACTTGAGTCGGGGGTAAGCGACCGACGCCGAGGTGGGGAATCTGACAAAACTTGTCAACTAACTATGCACCACAGTTGTAGTCAACTGTTAGGTGCGCTCGTTTCTCGACTCTACTTTTGACAGCCTACCCAGGTAGCGTCATGGGACCCCGCTAAGTCGTGTTAATCCCAACTTGCTTCAGTAAGGTAAGTAGGTAGACTTTGTTGTGCCGCAGTGCACAGCACTGATGGGTCGAACGTTAAAGAGCATTTTGATTCGATTTGCTTGTCGTAACTGTCCTTCCGAGATGCCTATCTCGCACCAACAGCCATTGTTCTACCAGAATGGAAATGTTACAGATAGGTCTAGTCTCTCTGATTGTCTTGTTTGTAGGATAATCTTCGCCAAACCAGGCTAAGTCTGCTCGTCGGGGCTTGTTGTTTGTGGGTCCATTGACGTGCTGTTTGCAAATGTGTGTCCCACGCTTTGACTATCCTGTGCGTCTAGACAGCACTGATTTGAACGCTTTGCCATACGGCGAGTACATATGCGAGCATGCCTTCTGCTCTCCTGGGACAGCGAAAAACGCTCTACTATCCTCATCTACTCCACCTGAACGGTACCACCTAGCGTTCGGGGATGTCATGCATTAACCCTCAGGATCTCGTGCTGTACGCTGCCCGCGCCGGGTCTGGTCAGGTGCGTGTTCAAATGCATCTTCCTTCATGCTTACTTACCTCTCTTCTAGTATCACGCTCGTGTTGTCAACCCTCCTTTTCACCCAGGAGCGATGCACACACATATGCCAAGATTTTACATGTTACTGGACCAACGACGGATTGAACGAGTACCTCGTCCATCGCATCTCAGTCCCCCACACGAGACTGTTCCAGCGATCACATTTAATGTTCACGGATGGCCCGGTGTTCGGGTGAAAGATATCCTCAAGGACACTGTCGTCATCGACTCCTCGAATGATCCCATTTTCGCACAACTCGGTTGGAGATCGACTGTGATTAATCTCGAAGTACGCATGCTCGGCTGTTCAAGGGGTGCTTGGTCACTACTGACAGCGGTCGTTCAAGTGGCCTGGGTATGATCCCAGAACCGTTGGCAAGCCGATGCTCGAGCGGATCAACGTACGTCCGAACGAGAGATATATGACGCGTCAAGAGTTCGCTAGGGAGGTTTGTGCTCTCCTTCTCGACTTTCATAAATGCATATGTGTGAGTGTTTTGGTCCACGCTTGGGAGTGCAGTTTTTACTAAACAATCGTCGACGTTGGGGCCAACTCTGAGTAGAGACATCCCATATCCCCTGGTTGGGAAGAATGGGCATTGACCACTGGCTCCGAGGGCATTCGCGTGACCGACGTGGTCCTGCTCTCAATTCATTATTATAGGAACGTCTGGGTCCCCGAGTTCTATGTCATTGAATGACGGAATGGGACCCGACATCACAAGGTACTACTCCCATCGCAAAACGTGCTCAACACTGCGGATCCCTTCCTGGACTCTGCATCATTCACATTATTCGTGTACATTGCATTTCCTTGTTGTCGTACCCAACTTTTCTGATACTCTATCACGTAGGTTCGCACACAAGACTACTCCTTCTCTGCTTGCATACTTCCTTTTCTCATTTCAGAACTCTCCCATCGGCCAGTTTCTCTCCACGTTTATTCTTTTTTCGAGGTAGAGGGCCACTGTCAGGTAACATGATTTAGAGAGGCTGATATCTTCAGGCTTGAACACACGTCCAACGTGTGCACATTTTGTGCACTTCGATCCTTTTCTCAATAACAGAGTTTAGACTGGGCGGTTTTCGTTGACAGAATGCATGTTTGAAATGCTTCCGAGTTTTGACGAGAATCGACCAACCCTGGCTGAACCTTGATCAAACCTGCAGAGCGGGCTCCGAGTGTATATTCCTCCTCCTGGCGTCATGAACCAAATCCTCACTGAGGAGACGTTCGCGAAGTATAGCCATCATGGCTTGCAATCTCACCAAGTCAACGATATACCTATCACCTTGGCTTTGACGATTTTATGCACTTCTTACATGACGCAGTAGCTCATGTTCTAAGCAGCATCTGTGGATTACGAGACCGATGGAAGGATCCAAGAGACTATCGCGACAGAATTTAATGAACGCACAATTCTTAAGAATCTTTGCAGTGCTCGTAAGTTTCACCTGGGTCATCCACCTTCTGCTTTCACTGAGCAATGCGCAGATAGATTGCGCACCATCATAGTATCCTACGACCGTATCTGTGTTCTTGACGCCGGTATGATCACTGTGTGTATTCTTTACCTTTTTTTGCATTGGAGCTGTGGTTGAGGGAAGAATAACGAACTAGGAATTCGATACCCCGGCAAACGGCCTGTTCAATACTCCAGACGGAATATACAGGGGGATGCGTGACAAGTCTTCCATCGAAGCAATTACAAGCATGAGCCCAGAGGAACCTCATCGTAGAGAGCTATTGTCGGAAATCTCTTGTCTCGGTGGTGCGAACGCATGTTCGAAATCAGAAAACCCAGATCGTCGATAAGATCCTAGACTTTATAGTGCCTGTTCCATTTCTGTCAGGGGTTATTTACCATATCTTCGGATGACATGCATGATCAAGAGGACGGCGTCCGTAAAATCCCGAACACTCACCTATTTTTGGTTGTGCGGTGCCGGAGGCCCTCCTTCTTTTCCCAATGGGATGGTGTGGTCTGCCGCACGATTGTCATTTCTTATGTAGAACACTCAGTTTCCATGAAGGCTTCTAGATGAATGAAACAAGATTGTATTGCACTACACTACTTCTACACCAAACAACATGTCAGTGCTGTACAGGTATAGCAGAACGAAGAACTTTCAGTGCTGGTGAGTGTCCAGGATGCCATGAGAAGAATCTACCAATACAAGGAATGCATGAATGGAAACAAAGTATACAGCAGGAAAAAGCATGCGCCATAAACCACGGTGAGAGCCAATATACAACAAGGGTGCGGATAAGATACAAATAAGTATATATACGAGTATTCTACAGTGCGAAAGAAAGGCTAAGAATGGTGGAAAAAAGAGAGACAAGTCCCTCATTCAATCACGTAGAATTCGGGGACCCAAACGTTCCGGTAGTAATGAATGGATAACAAGACGATATCAGTGACACGGATACCTTCCGGACCAGCGGTCAATGCCCATCTTTCCCAATCGGGGGCAATGGGGTATTTCTGTCTCAAAATAGTCTCGTTAAGAACGAAGAGTTTGATAGGTATGAATAGATACTCACAGAAATAATCTTATGAAAGTTAAACAGCAAACCACAGACCTCTCTGGCCAGATTTTGGCGTGTTATATCCCACCCACCGGGACGCGCATCGATTCTCGCATGCATGGGATTGCCAACATTCATGGCGTCATAGCCTGGCCACTATGAAGTTGCACTCAGCACAACGAACACAGTGGTGAAGCCACCGTCCATACTTCAAGGTTCACCACGATCGACCTCCACCCGTGGTGCTCTAACACCGTGTCATTCGCGGCGTCGATGATGACTGTGTCCTTCAGGACATCCTTCACGCGGACACCAGCCCAACCCTTGACGCTGAAGGTGATAGCCGGGATGCTTTCATAAGGAGGACTAAGGTGTAGTGGACGTGGCACACGCTCGATACGGCGCTGATCCAGCAGCGTGTAGTATTGTGGCATCGGCGCGTGCATAGCTCCTGGGTGGATAGGAGGGTTGACAGCACAGGCGTAGTGCTATCAGGGGACTCGTCAGAAAAGGGATAGTCTCGGTGAAAAACAAGGAAGTATACGTGGTTGGAACCGTGAGCACAGTTCTGGAGCGTGACATAGTGAGGGTTAACATAGTCCATTTCTGGGCACGACGAGAACGATGGAATAGAATGGATAGAAATCTGGAGCTCTGCCTGGAGCGGGAGATGGGATATTCTCTGAAGGAATGTTGGGCAGAAAATAGGAACTCATCATCGCATTTATACATTCACAATTCAGTGTGGATGTGGGCCATTGTCGTCAAAGCGTAAAGCGGGTGTTGGTGGCCCGCGGGGCAAAGCGGGTAATGAGTATGGAGGATGGATAGGAGATAGGTGAATGGACAACATCTCACAAAGATGAAAGACAATAGGTGTGGAACTCATCTACGACGTGTGTGATTTGGACCAGCGATGGACCTACGCGCCGTCGACGGCGCAGACGTGCAACGTTGCCAAATGCAAAGAGAAAAAGGTCGCCCGCCAGCCGGTGCCATAGCTTTGCCTCTCCAGTGGTCGATGTTGGTGGTCGGGCCCGATGAGCGATGGGCGATGCGTGGCGTGGTTCAAAGCACTCGGTCGCCGGCTGAGACAAACAGCTCTTTGTTCATGTGCCACTGGGGAAAAGTGCCACTGAAGAATTTGAAACACGGTCAGGCCTAGTTAGTGTACTCGTGGGTACCGTAGTCGCCAAAGTCCATGACTCTCTAGGTCGTTGCGGTTGTGGTCGACGAGGCGGAGGTGCGTCCGGGAAAATTACGAGATTTTTGTTCGCATGCAGACGCGTCTTTGCCTGAATTCCTAGCCGGTGTTGACTCAGTGCACTAGTCTTTGTGTTGTGTGTTAAACCGAGAATCGAGGTAGATAGCACGGTTGCAATCGTCGAAAGCGCAGTACTTGGAGTCCCGGTAATGGTGCAATCGCCAATAAACTCGGTCTTCCCCAAGTCATAAAAATTATCTACGCGATTCAATTGAAGGTACAGTACATATATATCTAGTGGAATGAAGATTTCAGGACCTGATGCTACAGTGTTGAAATCTCTATCGAATGCGCTACAGCTGTCATTCAAAGACATGCATGGTAAGTAAGCCCTGACAGCAATAGAATAGGTATTACTCCAAAGTCTTGGATCTTATCGACGATCTAGGTTTTCTTATTTTCAAACATGCGTTTGCACCACCAAGCCAAGAAATGTCCGAAACAGCTCTCTACCATGAGGTCCCTCCGGGCTCATCCTTGTAATCGTTTCGATGCAGAGAGGATATTTTCAAGCGTGATGGAAGACTTGTCGCACATTCCCCGGAATATTCCGTCCGGCGTGTTGAACAGGTTTGCCGGAGTATCGAATTCCTAGTTCGTCATTCTTCCCTCAACGACGGCTCCGGTACAAAAAGAGGAAAAGGATACACACAGCGATCGTACCAGCATCAAGAACACAGATACGGTCATAGGATATGATGGTACGCAATCGATCTGTACGCTGGTCAGTGAAAACAGAAGATGAATGACCCAAGTGAAACTTACGAGCAATACAAAGAATTGTACGCTCCTTAAATTCTGTCGCAATAGTCTCTTGGATCTTTCCATCGGTCTCGTAATCCACGGATGCTGCTTAGAACATGAGCTGCTGCGTCATGTAAGAAGTGCGTAAAATTATACCTGTGGCTTCATCGAGGATGAGGATCTTTGTCTCATGGACTAAGGCTCGTGCTAACGATACCAACGATCGCTGAGTAGCGATTAACAACCAGCAAGAGACGAAATTTTGGGCGCGGGCTCACCTGGCCGACTGACAAGTTACTACCTCCATCTTCAATTGGGGTATCCAAGTCGAAACGACTGCCAGCGACCTGGGCGTTGCCTTGGGTGGTTGTTGGAGGTGAACGGGGTTGTTCTTCATGTGTATCGACGAGGTACGCCCGCTTAAGAGCGTCCCAAAGGCGAGCATCATCATACAAACCAAAAGGATCTAGGTTTGATCTGAGAGTACCAGAGACTAAAATACTCGTCAGCAAAGCGACACATTCAAGGATATATATGGCTTTACAAAGAAACTGAAACAGAACGCAGAGCCGGTCAATGTTGTATCATGATCTCATCGTGCGAGACTTACAGCGTCTTGTGGAATAATCGCGAGCCCTTTCCTGAGTTGTTCTAGTCCGACTTTCGAGATATCGACACCATCAATCTGAATGCTTCCTGACGAGAGTTCCACAAGTCGATACAGAGCCGTCATGATTGATGATTTTCCAGCTCCAGTTCTACAAGCATTTTCAACAAAGGAAGTCACAGCACCAGGGGATCACCAGAACCTGCCGACAATACCGATCTTCTCTCCTGGTGCAATGTCCATGCTCAAACCTTTAAGCACAGGAGGCAATTCAGGTCGATACTTCATGAAAACATCTTTCATGGCAATCCGGCCTTCAAAGGGCCAGGGAGAAGGACCTGGGCTATTGTTGGTCTGGTGAGGGGCTTCTTGTTCGACCTCGTTGGCGTAATGGACAATTCGTTCCACGGCATTCATATCGTTCTCCAGCTCTGCAACTTGACGTGCCATCCATCCGAAGGACTCAAATGACAGGTCAGTTTCTTAAAAATTTATCGTTCCGTGTGGGCTCACCTGTTGCACCCACAGAATGTATGAGAGAACCACTCCAGTCTGTCCTGGCGAGATACTGTAGCGGGTACCAACTGTCAAAATGGCCACCGCGAATGTAAGGGTTGCTCCAAGGAAATCCAAGCGAATACTGAGCCAGCGCTAGTCGACTGCATCAAAGGTCATCCGGTAGTCACTGGCAATGACTTTCTCACCTGGTTCGTAATGGTCAACCAATATGCTCTGGGAATCCAGTCGGGGTCAGTGGTAGTTCGTGTTCTGCTCGTCGCAACTCACCGATTCTCAATGTCAACGAGTTCGATATTCTCTCTCTTGAATCGGTTTGTCTCGCCATAAGCGGAGATCGTCGTCAATCCTGACAGTGACTCGGAGAAGTGGGCATATAAAGAACCACGCAGGATAGCATCTGAAGTTAATCATCAGCTGCACAGGCCGATAATGCAATGTTTAACTGCATGCATACCGAGCCGCTGTAATCAAATTAACCTTCGTGAAAACGAGCAACATCGAGGACATACCTTGAGTTCTCTTGCGCTTGCTCGATAGAAGTATGCGATATAGAAAAAGCAACTCAAGATGGAAAAGACAACCAACAAAAACCAAGGTAAGATGATCGATATAAGAATGATAGAACCGATGATGCTGGACAAGGTAGAACTCAGCGTGCGTAATGAATCACTAATGATGTTATCAATAGTGTCGATATCTATGGGACAACTTAGCAGGAACGGTGGGAAGTTCGTTGAATATACCTTTGGAAAAATGATTCATGATACGGCCAAGAGGCTGTTAGAGAGACAGATTAGCGGTGGCAACTAGGGATACAACAACAACACGCTCAACTCACGGTTGTTTCAAAGAAACACATAGGAGCATGGAGGATACGTGTGATGGCCCTCTGGGCAGATTGATGTCTGTGAGTAACATATTTAAGCTAGGTACGAACTCACCTGATGGAGTTCTCGCGATGCATAGTAAGTCAGCATTGCAAAGGTAACCCCCATGAAGAACATGGCGAGCGATTGCGAGACACCGAGCGCAGCATAGATGCCCATCTGCCAATTTCGCCTGAGACACCACCGGCAGGTGAAGTAGGTAACGTACGTAGAAGCCTTGCGGATAATTCCATTCATTTTCCTGCCAGTAGACAAGCCTGGTAATACCAAAATGAGGACAAACGAAACGGAAGTAAAGTGTACCTACCAATACGATGACATGATCAATATGCCTTGCATTGAAGCAAGAGTCAGAAAGAGAATAGGCACGAGGACCATGCCATTTCCAGCGGACAAGTATTGCCGGTAGACTTTGAATGGAATGGCGCCGGTATTCCGCTCTTCTTCTTGCATCATTCCTTTGCCTTTGATACTAACCTTTTTCTCTTTTTCGTCGTCACGAGCCATGTCGATCTTCTCTCCAGCATTCTTATTCCTATCATCTTCTTTCGAACCAAACTCTTCTATGAACTTGCAAAATGCGCCACCACTAGCCATCAATGCGTCGAAGGTACCACGTTCAGTAATCCCGCCATCATCCAATGTGTAGATGTAGTCCACCTCTGGAAGGAAGTGCAATGCGTGGGTCACAAGAATCCGAGTTTTGCCTGCTGTACCATTCTTGAGGACATTGGAGAACACGGCCTTTCCGACATGGGCATCCAGTGCAGAGAGGGGATCCTAGCGACAAGTTTCGGAAACCGAAACGCTGATAAAGAAAGAGGTGGACGAACGTCAAAGAGCATGATATCTGAGTCATAGTATATGGCTCGACAAATGTTGATTCGTTGCTTCTGACCACCAGAGAGAGAGATACCTTTCTCGCCAACATCGGTCAGGTCGTAGCAAGGGAGCATCTCCAGATCTGGTTCCAGACAAGAATCACGGACGGCCTTCCAATATCTTTCCTCCTCAAATGGCCGTCCAAAACAGATGTTTTCTCGGATCGTAGCATTCTGGATCGAAGGTGTCAGTCTTCCGCAAGAGTAAACTGAAGAAATCCTACTTGGATCCAGGCGGTCTGAGCACAGTAAGCAACTGAACCACCAAACTCGACAGTACCAGCAACCCGTCTCATCTCGCCAACAATTCCCTGAAGCAGTGACGTTTTACCCGACCCTACTGCCCCAACAATAGCAACGAGCTGCCCATGAGGGATCTCCATATTAACACCTTTGAGTTTGAAGATATTCGCCTCATCAACGGGTGGCGGCGTTGGCTGTGGCGTTGATTCAGTCTTTGCCTTCATCCTGTTGTGCCTGCCCCTCCTATCACTAATCACCTTGGGATCTTCGGATTTTGGCGGAGAACCATCCCAGATAAAGTCTGCGCCATCTATCCTGACTGCAACATTTAAATCCTTGTTAAATACTAGTGTGCTGTCCGAAGTTTCGGCCTCGAAAACCTCGTAAAGACGCTTGCATGCAGTGGCAGCGTCTGCAATGGAGCTCAGTGACATGGCTATATAGTAGCATCAGTTAGTTTGATTTAAAGGAACCACGCGTTACGCACGAAGGAACATGAGGGGCACCCTGATGAGCTGGAACAGAGCAAGAGAGGAGAAGATATTTGCAGCGGACAGCGGATGACCGGTCAACGAGTAGGTGACGAATGCAAGCACGGTGGCTAGCGTCGGGAGGGAGACGGTAGACGCGAGCAAGCCAGCCCGACAGACGAGTAGGGTTCGTATGTAACTGAAAGAGGGGATAAGTCAGGATAATAAGAGGGATGGAGAGTAGCATACACCATTTCGAGCTGGCGATATTCAGCAATTCGCTTCAAAAAGGGTATCTCCCATGAGAACAATTTGATCACCCTCATGCCGTTTAGCATCTCTTGGAGTAACTTGGAACGCTTGTCGGTCCAGGCCATGCTCTTGATCCTGATGGAGAAGAAGCGTTTTACCACCATTGTGTTTATTGGTGTTGCAACGATGAGAAGTGCAAAACCCGCCAGTGCGCTTGGACCAAGGTTGATGAGGAGCAAGATGAGACAGATAGTGAGTTGAACGACTGTAGCCCAAGACATATGGAAATAGCCCATACAGAAGTCGATGCGAGACACATCGGTGGAGATGTGGTTTACCAGCCTGCCATTTGTCATCCGTACGCGGGCGCGAGGAGACAATGAAAGAGCTTGGGAGTATATGGCAGTAATGAGACCACCGCGCAGGAGTACACCGCAGGCCATACTTCGATAGAAGAAATGTTGGGTACACCATGATGAAATGAGCTGTAGGATGAAGAGAACGCAACAAAGTCCAATGCCTGTTCCGATTGGAGGTGTGGGTGTCCCAGTAATACGCCCAGCATACGACTGTGTTGCAAAGGTAATAATTGCCTGCCCCAAATGTGAATATCTTGGATATGAGCGGAAGGGGAGTTGATACCTTTACCACGAGAGGGCTGGTGACTTGTGCCGTATCGCCAATAACCTTCAAAATTCCAGCGGACCAAAAGGGCCATTTCACACTGTCATTCATGGCAAGGATGAGACTGGGTTTGCGCTTTCCGTCCTTCTCCCTCCAGGCCTTCTCCCGTTTTGCGCGGACACCACAGATTGACCACCATAGAGATCTGACGCCGGGACCGATCTGACCGTTCGCCAGTCGCTCATTGTATATCGCTGCCTCTTTGCGTCGGCGTTCGAAGGAAGTGAGGATGGCATTTGCGATGTGAGTAGCGGAGCGTTCGTCTGGGAGTTTGTACAAGTCCGACGCTTCGAGGGGTCGAGCATAACCGAGTGACAGCAAGGGGGTTAGCCAAATAAACCATAGCCTGCTGAAAAACCCCGCTGACGCCTCGGGAGTGATGACTGCGTCGTGTATGGAGGCCTTGGGCGGAGGGGGGTTGGGATTCTTGATGGAAAAGAGACTAGCGTACGGTCAGTTGGACAGTGGACAATGATGTTGGTGGGCCACGATACCTATGGAAGACGGTTGTTCGGTTAGAGATACCACCCGACTTTGACTCGTCAAGTTTCTCGGCGATGGTATTTGTCTCAGACTTGTGCTCTGGATGAGACATGTCAGTGGGCGACGAAGAAGAAAGACTCCTCCAGTAGCCATCCCTGTACCCAAAGAGCGGACTGTAATAGGGTCACCTCGGGGCCCGGGCACGACCGGATATGCATCAATCAATTACATGTCCAATTCGTCGCAAGCGGAATATGCTGTTGGATACAGAGTCAATATGTTCAATATGTTCAAACAACGTATCCTATTCTGCCCGAGGTGTTAGTACTACTGACCTTAGTCACAATCTCCTTTCTGGTTACTTTCAAAATAAGTGTCAACACGGTATGCCGTCATGGGAACTCAACGTCAGATGGCCTCGGAAGCTTCTCGAAGTGTACTTGATCAACAACACCTTACTGGAAAATAGGTCAAAATGTCTCGAACTTCTGTCTGAGCCCACAGACTAGGGGATGCCAGGATAAGAGTTAGACGAGGACGAGAGCGAGACGCGGTTGCGCCGCTGTATGGTAGTGAATTTCACCCATGCTGATCGATCGGCCTTGCAGAACCTAGCCATTTTTCCTTTATTTTTTATTGTTTTCTTTTCTACCGATGGAAGACATGGAGGTGGCAAGGAATCAGCCCCTCGCCAGGTATTCGGGACAAGCGACCGCTGAAACAAGCTCAAGAAGTCGAGAACGTGTCGTTGGTCGGATCCTTGTCGGCTCATGATAGGCTAACATCCTCGAGGTCAATTTCGCACGGGAAACGACGGGATGGTGAGTACCACGGGACTTGGCGCGTTGTGGACGAACCACACCTTCAGTGAATCCCGATGGTCATGGGAGTCAAGACTTGGCGTACTACATGAGGGTCCACTGCAATGGGCATGCCAACTGTTCAGTGTTTTACTTTTTTTCATCTTCGGCACGGGAATCGGAAAGTACTAAACGTGCTTTTTCGCTTGGATGACGACAACTTGAAGACCCACCGATTCCATGCACCAATCTGCCTGTTCGCGTTTGGCGTCTCGCGTCGCCTGCCCGCACCAACACTCTTGATGAACGTGTGTGGTCGCTGTGGGGGAGAGGAGCTATGAGCCAACTTGGGGGGCAGGGGAGGCCGAATAGCGATTGATTCTTTCCAGCTCAAAATGGGACGCAACTCTAGATTTTCTTCGTCGAGTCTCGCATTCCTCAGTCGATGGTCGCCCGATGCACACTTGGGACGATATGACCTCGAACATCTCTCAAGAGACTCGGAGATACTGCGACCATCATCGTTGTGGATGGGACGTGCCTCCGCCGGCAATGTCCCAGAAGTGCTCAAACCTTGACATGCGATTCCGTCGGCGGGTCGTGCGTGCTCGACTCACCGAGCAAGCAAATAGGCGGGACTGGTGGTCGAGATGACATCAAAATGGAGGGGAGTGGTAGACCAGAGCGAGACTTTGGATGGGTCGACGTTTTGTAGCGTGTCGGTGTGAGGACTTTCGGACCTCTGTTGAGATGGTCTCCAGGATGTGGAGGCTGTCATTACAGTACATGTCGGGCGAACAGCCTGATGAGCGCTACCGATGTATTGCGAGAGTTGGTCCTCAGATCGATGCGATCGAGCTACGATTTCAGTGCACTCATTATGATATCCTCACCGCATTTCGGCTGGGATGAAGCCGGTATGTCCTTTCAAGTTACCCTCTCTTCAATGTATGTGCCTACCCAATATCACCATGTACATTGCATCGGAACGTGGAGTGGAACTTGAAGACAGGTAAAAGGATGAGAAGTACACTCCGGCCTCGCCGGTAATAGCCTCCAAAGGCATTTTCAAACATTTAATCCAATGGCCTGCCACACGTAACCTTGAATAATAATAAAACTGTTACCAACAGAAAGCTTCAAAATATTCAGTCCTGAAATGAGTCTGCATCCGTGTGGATTAGGTGCTGTTGAAAGTCGCAGGGCCGCCAGGGACAGTAAAGTCCTGCTCGACATAAGTACATGATCTAGTAGTAGCTAGTGAATGTAGTGCTTACCTCCCATCGAGAATGAATATACGAGACTGGAGGGAAACGGGGAAGCACAAAAGTGGAACGTGTAAGTAGAGCAAAGTAACGACCATGGTAAGTGTTGTAAGAGAATCTATCCACGCTGTGATGATCGGTAGGGTGATTTCCGACGGGTGCGGCGTGAGTTCGGTGAGATTGAAGACGACCGGAAGCATCAAAGCGCTGCTCGTATGGTAATCACGTCGTAGACGTTCGACCGGTCCCGCTCACGGATCGTTCTTCTCGCATTGAGCCTGTCCGAACATTCAAGTCCACGTTTGAGTATGAGGAGAGCGTCACGAGACCTACACAGCCAGCATGGAGTTCACATAGCCTACACACGATGAAAAGTCAGCCTTGTATCATATATCATTGGAAGGATGACACTTGCTCCGACTAATCGTGATGCCCACTGCAGCTATCCAATAGTTGTTGCCTTGAACGAGGTACTGTGTTCGTCAGTCAACAACCATGCAACGTACTGACTCTAAACATACCACGATACCAGTAGCGAGCGATACTACGCTGAACGAAACACGATCATCAGATATACAACTCGGGGGTGAATTTAAAAGTGCGGGCTTACCAAGTAAACGCACCCGTACTGATACAAACGACCGCCAAATCCTGGATTATACTGCGTTGCCTCCGGAGGTTAGTTCTCCACATATATTTGAAGACCGCGGATGTGATGATAAAGTCACACAGAGTGCTCGCGCAAGAAAAGGGCAGTATGTACTAAGAATGGAATTCGACGATGCAAAGAAATCAGCGAACACCTCCAAAGTACAACACGTGCACCTCACCGGACACGCGAAGAAATAATCAATGGTCCCAACCAGAGCGCTACAAAAGGGTTGTTTCAACTTTCCGAGTCGTCGACGTCAGCGAAGAGTGCACAAACACGTTGATGTTGAACACTAAGAGAGAATACATTCAGTTATTCGCAAGTCAGTCCATCAGTGCACGTACATGTGCCAAAAACTGGTGAAGTTGATAAGTCAGGCAAGGCTCACTACTTCAGTGATGGATTTACCAAATGCCGAAAATGTTGTGGTAAACTGCGGGAAAGTCATATGAGATCTTGAAACACATGTCCTGATAGTGTCGAGACTGACAATAGCAAGAGTAAGAGGCTTGTTCTTCCCACTGACTGTGAAGATATTACTGCATGCAAGGCGAGGATTTAACGGCAATGACTCACTCGTCCATACGCGATGGCAGTAAAAACTGATCTACAAGTTTTAGCACGTTATGCGATGCTTCAAGTCCCTACGAACCACTGCACGGCAGAGGTGATGATGTACTGGTGAGCTGGTGATGAGCACAGAACCGATGACCGTGCATAGGATCTCACGTTAAGGCATGCCACAGCCTCGAGTGGAGATTATACATAAGTATTTGGAGCGTATGATTATCTATGAGGCACTTACATGCGCCCCCCTATAAGTCACATAAATACAGATCGCATCTCGGATAATAAAGGGCTTACCATGTTACCTCATGTAGGCAATTCCATGAGTAGCTTCCATGACATGATACGAACAGATACCAAAAGAGTTGAAAACTCCCTATCACATGAAGAGTGTCTGCGAAGCTGGGAAAGGGCATTGTGACGATGCACGAGAAAATACTACACGACCTACAATACCGCAAACACCTAAGTAAAACACGTCAGATATGTGGTGAAGAAAAACGTGAATGCCCATACAAATGCCTTAATAAGCCAAGGATCATCCGGGAACCAATATGTGTAACAGATGGATTGGCCCAATGTGGCACCGTACATTCTATGGAAAGCATCAGATTTTGGAGAGTGGAATGAGGTCGCATGCACATACAAACCAGAAACCGTGTACCCTGTTCGAATCGGTGAGCATCCAGATATCAGAGGATCATGATGATGATCTCTTTACCTATCAGTCCCGGGGCCCACATCACCTGAATAGCATCAGACATTGAGGTAACCGAGATGGGGCTAGCTCGGTGTTGGGAGTCGTTCTGCAGGGAGGTTGTGACTTATAAGTAGCGTTCGGTTGAACATTTCCAGTGTTCGAATGGAGGTAGTAGATGGAGCCCTGCGGTGCGAGAGTTACGCCGTTGTCAGTCAGTGGTTGACCGTGACGTTCTAAGCGCTGTCATTGACGCGCGGAGGCCACACTACTGGGAGACGCAATCCTGATGAAACAGCGTCCAATCTGCAGATGAACGGAACGCGCTGGTGGACCAAGAAAAGGAGGCACGAGCTCGAAAAACTCGACTGCAAACACATGTTATATACAGATCTAGGAATTTTCAAACTCAGGCTGGGGGAGTAGTAGTCCCGGTCCATCAGATGTTCGTTCGGTTAGGACTTGCCAATTACAAATCCTATCAAAACTTGATGGTGATTTATAACCGATATGACAGTCTTCCAATTGCAATGTTGTGGTGTTCTAGTAGACTTTGGTGACGTTCAACTTCAATGGTGAGTGCGCAGGAGCGTGACCCCCAACCAAATGTTACCTAGTGTAGTTTATCTCTGACCTTGTGAGTGGTACATCATCTTTTAAAGTTTAGTTTCTGGACATTCTGACAGTCATGTACACTTCTCGTAACCGTCCGTGGTAATGCCATCGGGTCGGCAAACCGTTGTGGGGATATGTCACTCCCGAGATGTCGGACATGTTACAGTGCGACGAATGGCAAACAGAGATGATAATCAGACGTATACTCAGTAAGTAGAAGTCAACTCCGTGAGATCTCCCCCGACCTCATCGTTGTGCCGAAGCTCCCGCCTAGTTCCTCCTCTTCCTTTCTCAGTCATGCAGACGCAGCCTTCGATACTCGACATCGCCTATCTTCTGCTAAATCACCTGGACCCAATAGTATTACATTTCCTTTAAGAACTGATGCTTCAGCTTCTTCGTACGCTTTCACCAGGGCTCGATAAGCGCGTTCCACGTTTCTTCGCTGCTTCGAACTCGTCGACCTCCCTGTTGAGCTGCGAGTTATGTTGTTTGAACTAGTGCATGTCGTGCCAGACAGAAATCGATTCCGGTTCTAATCAAGAAAATTCAGGACATCTCATATTAGTATCATGATCACCCCAGATATTGTCAGCTCATGACAGATTATTACTGGGGTATGGTCTGAAGCCTCTGTCTATATGCATGGTTCGACGGTTTGATGGCTTGTCCCGCATCGATACCGAGTTCTAGTGGGTAAGCTTGCTCGTTGCTAACACACAAACGGGATTCGGAAAGACCGCCGTTTTGTGTATTTATGCCCAGGGTACTCTGGTACCGACAACAAAATCCCCCACCAAGACCAGAACGGAGCACAAGTACAGGGGTAATATACCTTCGGGTTTACCGTTTCGGAGGTGCCGATGAGGTTCCTGGTAGATCATAGGAGACGGCCTAAGCACTGATCGACAAACATGCTGGTGAAACTTGTCAGTGGTAGCAACAAACACGGGCACTCCCTATCACTCACATTTGTATAAAAAAAACATCGGAGTCACCTTGCTTGTCAGGGTTTCTGTTGCACCCAAAATTCGTGGGAAAGTGCAACCCCTGCCCCGCCGGAGACTGCCGAGGTGAATAAACAATATGACATAATCACATGGCCAAAACAAACAAACACAACAACCTCCCGCCAGTGCCGGCGGTGTGGCCAGCTCGAACCGTGTCCTTCAAGTTTGCACACATTGGCGTGATCGTCAGACTCTTGATGGTGCATGCAGATGAGCGCTCGAGCCTTGTATTGACGTATACAGCATACCACTGACAGATATACTAGATAAGCGACAATTTCATCGGGAAATCATACTTATCACCACGGGATGATTTCGACCTTGAACAGAGCCACAAGGAGTGTGTACCACCATGCACGATAAAACGTCTCAAATCCCTCCTCGGCTATGATGGAATGAACACAGTTGAACAAGTTCGTGTAAGTTGGCTGCTCAGAGTCGGTCCGCAGCCTACTCGGATGTAGAACATGAGTATCAATGTCGCTATGAGTTTTTGGGGCGAGATCTACATACCTGACTACGTTTGCTGCGACTACTTCCGAAGGTTCCACGCTATCGGCGATGTCGCCAGTACCTGAACTATCATGCTGACCCTCGGGGAGCACTATAGGTTGTTCATGACGCTGAACCGCCAATCGAACCTGGATCACTTCAAGAGGTCCAAATACGGCTGCGTGAAAAAACACGAGGGAAAGCCGTGCGAGAGTCTGCAGGGTCATTCCAAGGACGAAGCACGCTTCTGGGATATGCCGGTTGATCAACTTGGTGAGTACTGAAATTAGAAGAGTGTCCCATGCCCGCTCGAGAGCTATGACAAGGAGGAGAGTGGGAGGGTACAGAAGCCATGGTCTGTGTCGCTCGGCGGGAGAGAGAAGTGTACGGACGGCGCGGCGGATTCCGATAAATGGTAACATCTCTGACGTGGTGATGGACCTGTTTGAAATACGGAGGATTCAGAATCGCGTGGCGCGGGTGTCACTAGACGAAAAGACGGACCGAACAAAGAAGATGGTGAAGGGAACATCAAAAAGAACCAAGATGCAATAACGGACGATAGCATCTGGGATCGAGTTGAAGTGAACCACAGCGCGCCTATATGACACCGGATGCCACAAAAAGGTGAACACAGTGGCGACAACCAAGGGCACTGTCCGACCCGAATATGAGTTCTGAAGAACAGAGAATGACGCCATTGTTGCAAAGCACCTACCTATTCCTCTTAATGGACCTTTCCAGCCCTGCAATCATAGTCAGACAGCTATTAGCAAGATTGGATAGTAACGACCATGGCACCAGCGCTCGCGAACCTACCTCTAGTCTGATCACCCTTTTCAACATGCGCATGTAACTGATCCCCATCACATCTTTTCCATCCTCTGAATCGAGTTGTACCACATCGGGCACGTATTGGGCACGAATACGAACAACGTTTCCCAGGATAATCGTCCGCGGAACCAGCGTGACCGCTCCGATAGCGGTACGCTTCAACAACCTGAGGGCTTCTACCTTGTTGGTTGGCAGTCGCATGGAAGAGAGCAGTGAATCCCGAGTGGGAGTAACCGGACTGCATTTATACAAGGGCTTGCTGGTGAATTCTAAAAGACCGCCGATAGATCCGAGTTGGTCCCACGTACGGCTCCCGGCCTGATGATGATTCTGATTGTCTCGGTGCTTGGATGGACAGTTCCTCATATACCATATGCATGAGCCAACAAAATACGAAACCACTGACAGCACACATCTACTAGTAGCAGTCGAGGAGGCAAGAAAATCCGACCATCTCTGCGAGAGCCAGATACATTTCACAGCCATAAGTACAGGGCCCGTCTGCAACGTCATCTGCGGGGTTCCCGGCAGCTTCCATGACGAACCTACCGCCAAGCCGGTCCACTCTCGCAGCATGACATGGCTCTGGCTCGTTATAACGAACCCTTTGTGCACACTCGAACGTGATAACACCCCTCGTCGATAGCCTTCGCCAACGCTCCCTCGCATTACGTCTGTACAAAAGGATGACCCAGAAACGTAGCGGAACGCAGCCTACTTTCTCCTGAACGTTCCGTGAAGTTGCATACACCGAACGCAAACTCCGAGCATGGTTCTGCTGCAATCATCGTGGACGCCGAACGAGATCCACTCGTCGTTCAGGAGTATTACTTTGACAACATTGTCTGAGAGTACTGTTTTTAGGAGCACTCGGCCTGGATCCTCGTAGGAGCATAACTGCACCTCGGGTACCACCAAGATGCTCATGCATAGCCCCACGTTTGTGAGTGTTATGGGCTCTCGCGGGGGTAGCAAATTCCGCTGGCCCTCCCATTGGAAGTCGGCTGCTGGGTATCGTAGGTCCCCATGCATGAAGCACTCAGGCGAGGACGGAATCATGCGAGATGCATGAATATCGAGTTTGATGGGTTCTCCGGCCCAGAGGAACAGGTCAGGGCTAGACGAGACCTTGAGGATGGTTTCGAAAAACCTAAAGAAAGCGCGTTCAGCACCTTCTCCGTAGGCAATCGACATACTGACCCCGAATATGCCCATCATGCAGTATGATTTGTCCTCTGCCCTCGTGGTACTTCGAGGGGTGATCCATCGCATGCGCTTCGAGAGGTCATTCTGGAATCCAGGTTTGAAGTCGATGATGTCATTCATGGATATTCCAGTTGCCCTCAAGATGGCAGACTCCAGCTGGGAGATCTCCTTCCGGGTGGCAGCGTCCAAGTCGGTGTCAATGAGGTGTGATGTACCGTTATTGATGTCGGAGAGTATAGTCTGTGCAAGTTCCGTGTACAAGCGAGCAGGGGGCCGCTCTGGTAGACGCCCAAGCGCCTTCTTGTCGTTCGGGAGGCGTGTGAGGGGTTGCCAGTTCTTATCGTAGAACTTGGGATGACGGGGTGCCAGAAGCTCCTGGAGGGTCAATCCCCGCGTAAACCATCTGTCTGCCGCTAGGTCCTGAAGAGATAGACTGCGAGAAAGATATACGAGACACGCATGGGAGTTGCAGTGCGACGCAAACATTGGACGAATTGATTCATCTAGCTCCGCGCTGCTGGACTTATCAATGCAAACAGTGTGGTCTGCCCATGCATACCCCGCCTTGAATTCCTCGTGGGCAATGGTACAGAAACTCTTCAGCTTATCGTAGCTTCGACGGCGACGTGTACGCTGCTCCGAATCGAAGAAATCCTTGTAGGTGAGCTCGTCTCCTTCCCACGTGCGAGACAGAACCACGTA
>JBBPQV010000293.1:0-25947 GCA_038092675.1 Boletus rufocinnamomeus
TTTCCTATTTAAGCCTCACCTGCCCTAAAGCCTTCAGGCAGTATATATATTCGCGCTCCGCTGTAAACTACTCTCTAACTTTAACCTACACAATCTACCGTGTGTTCTGGTTCCCAGCTGGCTCGCTTCTCTCGCCACTGGTCTCGTTTCCCTCTCCTCATCTTACTCTTCGTCCTTCGGAGAGTATACACTCGACGCTAGTCACGGTGGGACTAGTCGGACATTACACCTTCCGCTGATCGGAAGCTTGATATAAGGAACTAGACACTCGTTGGTGTCATTTGTTACAGAGTTGTAACACTATCACATAGAATTCATGTCCATGCTCGAGCGTACACTCAACTATGCACATACCGGTTCAGGCAAGGTTATATCCCGAAACCTCATGCTCCCTTTCTTCCTTTCCCTCGGCATCTTGCACGACGGCGCTCCCTGTCTCAACAAAACATTCGTCTCATACAAATCCCTCCTCGAGAAATGCGTCCTCGTCATCAGCAACTCACACTGGCCTCGTACCGCCAAGCCGAACAAACGTCCGCTCATGGGTTCCCTTCGTGTACAAGAACTTACTTATGGCAAAGCGCATACACAGGTCGGTCTCGGTCTCTCGGTCTCTCTCTCTCTCCGTCACCGTCGGTGTTGTTTTTCCTTTCCCTTTTTCGCCGAGATTGCGAGTATATCAAAATCTCGGCCAACTTTCCCTTTCTCCGCCGGTTCTAACGTTGACGTGTCACCTTGTCCATAGCAATCCCAGGCCAGGTTCATCATTGAAGACGCCGTCATCAATCCAGATCGTATTCCGCGAGACATCGGGCTCGACAATGTCGATTTCTCATCACAGCTCGTCGCCTATGTCTTCGAGATCGCCCTCACAGTCTGCATCGAGGATGTCGAGACACTCGTCAAAGATGCTCTCGAGAAGGAACTCTCCCCGATGGCACAGTCCCAAGACCGCACCATCCGGGCCAGAGCTAGATTCAGGAGGCTCGCACTCAAGGAATGGCTCTCCTCCACCTATCCCCTCTCCTACAACAAAGAAGATAAATTCCATCGCCTCCTCGACGCCTTGGACCCCTCCAGAAATGACCATGGCACCCCTTTCTCTCTACAATCCCCTCCTGGCGGCGGTAAATCCATCTCTTTCTTCGCTGACAACATATTGCGTGCCGCAGAAAAACGTCGTGAACCCCCTTACATCCAGAATGGCATATTTCAGCCCGTCGTCGTCGCCGCCCTCAACATCCTCTCCCGTCTCACAGGCAGACGCTGGTACGCCCCGCTCGTCGACAACAACAACCTCAACCAACGCTACGCAGAACACATCCGCCGCGCCACACTCAAACTCAAAATGCATCATATCCCTTGGACCCGCTCCCTCGAAAACCCTAACGCAAGAGGCTGTCGTCCAACCACAATCATACACACCATCTGGCTACCTCTCGGCGCCGCGGAACCGACCGCCATTCAGAACAATCACCGTCTTCTCTCTCTCGAAGAGTCCCACCAGGCAGACATACTTGTCTCATCCAACGAGATCGCCCTCAACGACCCACGCGCTTCCTGGTCAGCCTGTCGATACCGCCTCACCAACTTTCACAAGGTCATCCACAAGACCTGTCTCCCCTCAGAGTGGTCCATCCAACACACCTCCCTTCCAAACACCGACTCCGGTGACTTCGGCAACACCGTCTATACTTGGGTCCAAACCAATTACGATCTCATCAACAACCCCATCCATGCCCTCGGCCTCTTCATCGCCCTCATCTTCGCTGCAATGGTCCCAAACATCTTTCCCCCAAGGAAGCTCTCCTCCAGATCATCCTGGTCAAAATCAGATCTCCAGAATTACTTCGCAGATCTACCTTGGGAAGACCGTTCAGACAAGAAGGGTGCATCTCAACTCGAACCCTTCATCACCATGGTCTCCACCTTCGTCATCGCAATCCTCGACGACTGTTCCCCTTTGGCAGCCACATTGGACACTCACCAAAACAAACAGCAAACGCCCTGGCAGCAAAGGAAGATCCTCACAACATTCATGGATAAGCACAGTCAATCATCTCTCACATATGATATCACTCGTCTGAATCTCACAACTCTCCCCTTACAACAGCAAACAAGGGCATATCCGTCACCAACATCTTCCTCCGTTTCTGTTTGGCTTACCCTGTCACACTCGGGGCAATCAAGGGCGTTCGCTGGCACCACGACGTCAAACCTTTTCCCCCAGACGTATTCCGTGACAAGTGGAACCATGTACGACAATCCATCACCGTCAATAAGGAATATGGCGCGTATGATGCCATCGTCGTTCTCGCTGGCGAACACACTGCCAAGGCTCTGTTGGAATCGCATTGGGTAGCGACGCGAGGCTACGTCGATCGATTCATTTTCCCACCCTCAACTCATAGATCATCCCGCAAACGCCGTAAAAACTACAACGATGCTGACGACGTTATCGTACTGTCCTCCGACGGAGAGGAGGGGTCGTCGAGAGGTCGCATGCGTTTCTAGTGACGTGTGGATACTCGTTCGTATTTTCTCCAAGATATTGCATATCTCTCAATATCGGAGAATGAGTGCGTTGTTCATCTTGTTACGGTCTAATTGTGTGTTTTATGACGCTCCATCGTGGACAAAAATCAGCGCGTTTTTTTAGTCATCACATTTTTTTTTCTGTCTTGCGCGTTTTTTTTCTCGTCCCAAGAAAGAAAATATATAGAATTGGCTATGTATTTTTACCCACCAGTTCAAAATTTATGATTGCACTAGACGAAAATGCAAAAATGCACAGAGCTGCTACAGAGAGCCTAAGAGAGGCGAGACTGCCTCGGACCCCACCTCTCTGCTGCGAAGGCACCCAACAAAGTCCCTGCAGACTAGTCCTTCGAACTCGGTAATATGGAAGTTGCGTTCACCGGAAGGCACAGCCGCCACTCGGTTGCGTTCGAGATAGTAGTCATAGTGATCATTATTGGCGAGCTGAAATATGTGGGATGGGAGTGCCAGGCGAAGGGGTTGGCAGTGGTGGTGGCGAGACTTCTTGGCCAACGGCAGGACGTAAGTGGGGTATGACCCGGGACTAAGAAAGTCCTTCAAGTTGTGGATCATTTACTCGAACTTGCTGAGAGTGATTGAGAGTGATAGGATCAACGTTTGGCTCCCGTTGTTGAAGTATGGTACTGAGGGGACAAAGTCAGAGATACCCTCCGTCTGATTGAGAGTGATAGGATCGACGTTTAGTAGCTCCCGCCATGTAGATGGGGCCCCCGAGCTTGTTTTGCAGAAGCCGAGCACACTTGGCATTGTCGAAGTATGGTACCTTGAAGGGACAAAGTCAGCCTGAGAGATACCCTCCGTCTTGTACTTGTCAATATGTGACTCAAAGATATGTTTCTGAATGAAATTACTAGTATGTAGACATTCATTCGCGAAGTTGATGCAAAATTGATCAAGGGAATTGGGCCGGCTTGTCATGCCAGTGTTTTGTGGGCCGGGAAGATCAAAGAGACCGAAGGAGTCATAGTCATCATGGCAGAGGGATTGAGCTTGTGTGAGGCGACTCGGATGTCAAGACGTGATTCGAGCATGCGCATTGTTGGAAGAGAGGTTGTTGATGGCGTGCAGCAAGGAAATCTTTGCTGACATATGCTTGGGCGCGATGGATGGATTCCATGGAAAGCAGGATGGGATAGATATCTCGGGAGGGTCACATTGGACACGGAAACACCAGAGTAATATTATAGAAATTATTAAAGAAACTTAGCTAAATCTGAGTACTTGGTTGTGTGCAAGGTTGAGATGAATAGGACATCAAACAGGTAACCATACGAGCATGCTAGATATCACCAAGGAAGTAATCTTCAGACCATGGATTGATGCGGGGTGCGGTAGCTGGGCTTGCCGGGTCAGGCACTTGACGAAAGATCATATCATCAAAACTTGGCTCAACGAAGTCTGCAGGTGGTGGGAGACGCTTGACCACCACTGAAGCTTGTGGTACGGCAGTGAACCGGAATGTCGAACCGGAATAATTTCCGGCGAACTGGGAGGTTGAGGCAGCAGAATAATGGTGACCGACAGGAGTCCGTTTGTCCTTGGTGTTGCGATGATGCTGGGGAGAGAGCGGCATGCCCTTCATTGAGCCTGGAAGGTCATCGGCTTCATCGCCCTCAGAAGTGGGAAAAAATACTACAATAAAAATATGAGGAAGGGCCAGTGCATGGACATGTGTGGAACTACTAACACTTCTCAATGTTCCGGACACCAGTGGGACTGGCCGGCAACATGCTGGCGTGAGGGAATTCATCGAGTTCACCGGGTTGTTCTTGTTTGAATTTGATGGCACCTGAAAGTGGCCATGGTCAGAAAATTGAAAGCAGCCTGAAACTTCAAGGTATATACCTGTGATTGTCTTCATCTTTTTTGGCGCAGGCTCGTCGTCAGTATCAAAGAGTTCAATTACAGAAGTCTCTCTGAAGCGCTTTAGCTTCTCCATCGCATTGTCTTGTTATGGTAAGTACGCTTGAATCGGCGCAAAGCATACTTGGAACTCACTGTGCGTGACAGCTTTCACATTCAACTTCAAGTCATAAGCCCCATTTCCTGCACGTGTGCCTGAATCCGAGAAATCCTCAATTTCATCTGAAGGAGTTTGATGGTTTGGATCAAATGACGCAAGTATTTTGGTGGGGAAAGGCAAATGTAGTGCTGAAAAAATCAATCTCAGTGAGTTGATATAATATATATATATATATTTTTGTTTCCTTGTTTAATGTCCAGCAGGGCGGTAGCCCTATGTCGGACAGTACATGCGCGGTGTAACTACTTGTGTTTATCTATGGTTTTGGTTTTTCGTATGGTAACGGCTCCGAGAGCGGAGCGAAGCCTGCGTGGGGCTAGGGGTAACAATGACCGCGTGATGGGTCCTGAGCACTGGGGCGGGTAGGGTCTATGGCTGGCTGACGGGTAGGTGGTAGACGGGTGGTTGGGCTTTCTATGTTTGATGCTTGTTATATCTTGGGTGGCGTGAGGTCGCCGAACTGTTGGGAGAAGCGTGCTGTGTCATGTATGTATTTGAGAGTATGGGAGATGCACTTAGGGTCGGATAGCAACTTTGGGAGTTGTCTGGCTTTCCTTTGGAGGGCGAGACGCAGTCATGCTCTTTGGTGTTCGAAGTGGGGGCAGTGTAGGAGAAAGTGGGTGACTGTTTCGTCACGGTCGGGGCAGTGCGGGCATGACGGGTTGTCTACTTTGGAGATGCGATGATATAATATTTGAGTCGTACTACCGCTGATAAGCTTACCGATGATCACGTTCGCATCTTTCGCTGGGCATTTATTTCGTCCTCGATACCGAGCAAGATCAGCCCCAGTGGGCTCTGCAATATCTACTACCTCGTATCGTTGTTTCTCTTTGCTGATCAATGCCCATTGCTGACGTCCTACAGTCGCTCTTGCTTTGCCCTTCGTTTTCCCATCAACATAGCCAAATGGGATTGGAAAGACCGTGTTTCGCAGGTAATTATCCACTTCCTCATGGCTCCAAGTTGCATTGAACATGAACCTATCTGCATGCTCAACGTGTGCGCACTGCCGTCGTTCCATCTCATGGATCTGGGTCCGTGATGGTGGACTTGTGGACTCTAGCTGGCCATTGCTCTGTAACGTGCCATTAATAAAACCGCGCCATCGCTAGTTGATCTATGGGAAGACATACATCAAGACAGTTGATCAAACAAACCTACAACCCGACCTTGACAAGGTTCGAGTCACCTTCATGGCTAGTAGAAACAACCCTTCCGAAAGGCTGACTTGCAAACCGCAGTGGCTTGCTAGTAGTTGCAAGTGACAGCTGCCGCTAGTAGGTGATGTCAGTAAGTGAAACCTGTACGGTTGATCGCTTCTCGCCTCATACCTTTGATTTTCCCTTACCATCAGCTGGTGGTGCACGGTAACCCTTCAAGATCTCGTCTTTTGCCTCATCCACAGTGGGTTTTGTTTTCTGAATGCTAAACCCATCTGATCTATGTCCTGCGGCACCAGGTCCTGCACGTCCATTAAACATGCTAAGAACCCGTTGTCTACCAGTGGGACCACTGGCTGCTGATGGCAATTGTGGTCTAGTTTGGCCAACGTTGCTGGTGGCAGGATGCTTTCTCCGTGTGTATTCCATTGCTCTGAGACCTTCAGGATGCTTGCTGAAGCCATGCTGACATTCATGACAGATTCTAACGGCGTCTTCTGGTGGTTCCGAGAAAACTTCGCAAGAACACTGAGTTCCATCAATGAACTCACGGCAGTATGTCGCATTTGGCTCTGACATGGTGGCCTGTGGGATGGAACAACCGGGAGAGCCTATCCGGGAAGTGCGGGTGAAAGAGCAGGTTAAGCAACATAACAATTAGTGTTTTTGTACTTTGTGGCTAACAATGATCGCCTCCTTGGTGACTACGTATTCAGTATTCCATAACCTTGTGCGTCTGTCAACTATACTACCCTGCTATGCATTGACCAGCTGCATCAAAAATAGACAATAAGTCTGTGGCTTGGGCCCAAAGCTTTGTTCGAGCTGCCCATATAGGCTCCGTCAGAGAGATAGCAATAGATTTTCTTCCCCGAAGCCCAAATTGCAAAACCTCAACCATCTCGATATCCTCGTCATCAAGTTCACCTGGTAAGAGCCCATACCCTTCGGGTATGATATCGTGAACAGTAATATTCTCCAGCAGATCGAAAAAATCAGCTTCGTCAGCTTCAGTCCTGAATGGTGATGTTTCTTCCGGGACTTCAACTGCTTCATGACGAACCTGCTGCAGCTGATCTTCTTCAATCTGAGAGATCCGGCATGGGTGACGGCCCTCTACAACATCCTCCTCATCCAGATGCCCAGCGCCCGTTTGCCCCACACCTCGAACGAGCTCTCTTCCATGGATACCATAGTACTGATCTATAAGAGCTTCATCAACTCCCTCGTACTCGTCATAGTACGTTCCATGGAGTGCAATGCTAATCAGTCGTAAATCCTACATAGCGAATAACTTATCATTAGCATACCAGTAGGCAGCTTGTTCACTTACCTGTGGACTCTTGTTATTTGTTGTTGATCCAGCAATAGGATGAACATTCCACTCTCTCTGAAACTCTTTGCAGTCCTCGTTGACTGCCATAAGATAAAGCATTTGTAGAAGCCACATATGTCCACGTTTGTCAACGTCGAGGCAATGTAGCCTTTCCAGTCGTGTGAAAAATGCTCTCCATCGCCGCACAAACTGGCTTCCGACCTCGACCCACAGTCGTTCTATTCGGGAATTATGCGTTGATCTATGTCATAATTAGCCTAAGGAAACAGTACGAACTCTGAAACTCACGAGCCCCACAGGAATGACCCTCGGTGTGGGCCCCGTTCCATCACCATATATGTTGCGACATCGATATTTTCACCACCACGATCTCCTCTCATACGAGAAGGAGTTCCATAATCTTGCTCTGCTTTCTGGAGGAGGTTGAAGACTGTAGATGCTTGATTATTCGTGCTAGCTTGAAGTGCAGTCACCTTGAAGATTATGTTGAAAGTTAGTATGAACCAACTAATTCCAGTGGGTTAGTATGACGCATACCGTTCTACAATAACCGTCAATAAACCCATGGATTACGAACCCCCATCGTATCAATTTATGGTGGCCATCGACATGCCAGAGTGCGTTCGCCCGTTTTACCTTGTATTGTCTCCTCTGAATGACTTGGTTTTCTCGCTGTAGATGCTGATTCAGCCTATCCACTCGGTGTAATGACTGCCAAACACGTCTCCGTTGAACATAAATCCCTTGCTCTCGAAGGAAACCAATTAGATATCGAAATCCTGACTCAGGTTTGTGGGCCTTAAATGACCTCACGAGAACGTCAAGGTCCTGGTCACTGATGACAGAGTAGGGCTTCTCTATTCCATGGCAATGTCTGTAGCGCCACAGAGTCCGTGGGTGGACCTGTAATACCCTGGCGATATCATTGAAGTTGATGCTGCGATGTGTTGCCATTGCATTGCTAACAAAGTCGGGGTCAATTAAGATCCTGGGGCGACCTCGTTTGCCTGTTCGCTCTAGTCTTGTGAGTTGCGGGAGCGCAATATTCTGTTCATCACTTTTAAAATTTGTTAGTACCTTGCGTCCAAGTCTTTTATTCATAAAGCCAAATTAACGCACTGATTGTTGAGGTTTACAGCCAGTGATTCCAGCGCAGATACTGCATCGCCAAGAAGTTTAGCAGCATTCTCTAGCCACTCCACTGTGGGTAGCTCATCGTCATGAATACCATCACTGTTACCATCTGAATCTGACTCTTCACCACGATTGGCAGCAGCTGGAGTGAGGTCTATGAGTAGAGGGATGGCTCTAGCTTTTATCCGATCAATGTGGAATGCAATTCGGGTTGGATCTGCACCGTCCGCTAGGAGGACATGAACCGCATGGTCATAAGTACTTTTCAACAACTCGTGTGCTCTCTGAACACTAGTAGACCATTTTGGTTCATTTCCAAGTCTGTTGGGAAGCAAGGGAAACGATGGTGATTGAATAGTGGTATGATCCATAGTCAAGGAACAAACTCATAGATGGTGAGTGACTGGGAAGGATGACACGGCTGAGCGCTGACTCAGAGTTGTGAATATTCGAAAAAATTACAACGTGTTCAGTTCGTAATGACACCATGAACTAGTATCTTCTCAACGCTGGTACTCAACTCTCGTCAAACTTATTCTTCTGGAAATACACACTGCATTACCCTCTATTTACTAGCACTCCTAGCCTTGCTTTACCTCCGGAATACTATGGAGTATCCAACAGGAAAAGCCCGACCTCACTACATGTTCTTTTACAAGGATGGGACTCACATCTTCCGGGTGTGTGTACTATCATAGTCCTGTTCCAGGTGCGAGAAACTAAAATGATGATTCCTCACCAGGCAGGGCAGTATCTCTTCAAAGTCCATGCCAGCATCCTTGCAGACAAATCAGAATCCTTTCGTGACATGTTTAGTGCGAACTTGGAGGCTACAACGAATCAAATTGATGGCCAGACCGAAGACTTGCCAATCCTCGTACCTCCTTCAGTGAGTGAGATGGCATTTGAGCTGTTTATCTCTGTTTGTTACAACAAGTACTTTTTCTTTCTTTTTCTTGAATTGGCACCTGAGTCTCAAGATTTGTCCCGCACTGGCAGGTGGAGGCCTGACACAGCAAATATCACGGACGATGTAATAATCCAGCTCCTTGACCTCAGCCGTCAGTATATCTGCCAGGATGCCCACAACTATGCTGTTCAACGGTTATCTGAGCGTCGTACTGCCATCCAACCATCACGTCTGCTCTCGGTCTCAATGGAATACAATCTTGCTCGGCTTTTCACTTATAGCTTTGAACGGTTGGTCCGGGCGAGATTTGACAATTTGACATCCGATGAATACACTTTGGTGGGTCCATCGGTATGGGCCACTATCCTCAAAGCCAAAGAGTGTATCCGGTTTCATCGCCATATAGTCGCATGTGAACCCCCTCCCATGGTCCACGTAACCGCTTGCATTAACAACGTCCAATGTATGGACGACTGGAAACAACTATGGTGGAATGGAATGGGCCGGTTCCTCCTGGATGGGAGGAATCCACAACCATACAAGGATGCAATCAGGCGATTCGAAGAGATGGATATTGGGAGGGTGTCTGTTGAGTGTTGGAAGGCGATGATGGTCGTCGTTAGGGGACAACTTGGATTTCAACACGAGGATGAGTTCATCAATCGGATTGCCAATGCACTAGCTGAGCATCTCCTTGACACCACTGGCAGCAGCAGTCTCGCCTCTCTATAGCTACTAGTCTACACATTCTCGCATATTTGTCTAGACTGACTCGAACAACAGGATAAAAACATATGTCCACCTATATTTAAATTTCTTTCCTGGACGAGAAAAAAAACGCGAGACAAAAAACGCGCGCGTGATGACTAAAAAAAACGCGCTGATTTTTGTCCACGATGGAGGGTCATAGTGTTTGGTGTTGCCGATGTGGTGTTCGTTTAAAATGTCGTCGTGTCTGAAGGAAGGTGGTCAGTCGTGTGTGGTTGAGTAGGTCGTCGTATGGTGCAGACGTCTGTTTCAGTCTCGCGTAATTCGATTCGGTGACGTTGTTCGGAATGTCCGAGATTCACAATCATGTCACATCTCGGTGAATTACTGTGTTGGAATTTTCTTGTGCTTGGTTGTGTTGGTGGGTGTCATGTCGGGTTCAGTGTTCTGTTTGTGGTCGGATTATCTCGTGCCGGGATCTCCGTGTCTGTATATGGTGCAGTGTGTCATAAATTGAAGGTTGCGTTTCGTCGTTGGCTTCGATCGACATCAATCGTTATCGCATACATCCTTTCAATTGGCACGTATCGTGGCCCACGATGTCACTCTCACATTTCAAAATCGCGTGCCATCATCTCTCACTTTTGCAAACATTCCACCGAACGTCGACATGCCACATCGCAAGACCGCCAAAATAACATCCGACATTCCATATTCTATAGCAATGGAACACCCTCAAGCAGATTTCCTTCCTCGCAACATGCTCGCCTACGACAGCATCACGAGTACGTCCCTTGTCACTACATCCGTTTTCATTCTCTACCAACATCGCTTGTCAAGTCTACTTTCCCGTGGACAAACAATTTCCTGCTCTCGACTCGGTCACTAAAATTAAATTTCGGAAGGGCAATACGTGCATATTCATTTATCTGCCACATGCCTTTCTTCTGATTTCTCGCGTTCTCTCGTCGTTCTCATATCCACAGCGTCAAGGTCAACAACATCGAACACAATTCCATCCCACAAGACTCTATCGCCCCCATGGACTACTGGTACGCTACCGTGCAAGACATCCACACACCCTCTCTCGACGGATTTCCGGTGCATCACCATCTAACCTAACATCACTTCCTCCGTTAACGACTCGCGTCTAGCCTGTCGTGTATCTCAACCTTCGTTGGTTTTATAGAAGAAACGACCTCTCTACCACAGGCTCAATCGTTGGCACACGGTGAGTCGTACTCCAATCCCCACTCTCGCTGCACAAACTATTCTCCACAGCATCTCTGCACACATGCTCGATCACGAGCTTGTCGATACCAACCATTCCACGATCATCGACTACAGATGTATCGAATGTATGTATATTCCTTTGTCGCTTTTTCTTGTCGCGCTTCAAGTCGCCCTCGTCGTAGCGCATGTCCACATCCGTGTCTTTGATGAAAATGCATCAAACGATTCACTCCCTTTCATCCTTCATACAGACGACACCCTCTTCACCCGATGGACCGTTCGGCTTCAGATGCAACGCAAACCGAATGGTGATGAAATCGTCAAACACGTCAGGTTGATGGTGAGTCTCTCGATCTCCATCATCCTCTTTCCACCACGCAACTTCTTCTAGACTCACAATCAATGTATTCACCCAAACTGCCGCCTCAATCTCTACAACCCTCGTGTCAAACAACGATACTGCTTCAAATGCGGAGGCTGGATTCATTTCCAATGTATCGACACCGTCCACACCGTCCAGGCCACTGCTATCCTTGACAAGATCGCCCGCCGACCAGGTCTCCCTCAAAAAGTCATCGAATACAACTTATATCCTTCAGTTCGTGGTGGCCTACACCCCGTCAGTGGCAACGGTGCATACACGAGTCTTTCTCGCGCAGTGTTGAATTGACAATACATCGATGAATATCTCCCTATCGATTGGGATCAAGGTATCAACTTCAACAACATCTGGCCTGATGGTGTCAGAATTCAGTTCTTCATTTGCCCTTGTTGTCAGGATATGTACATCTAACTGAACTGTTCGTGTATGTTGTATTTCAGACTATACTACTAATACTAATGCTTCTATTACTGTCTATTCTGAGATTTGTTGTGTTTTTGTGGTCTCATGTTATATATGTATTCAAATCGCTAACATCTATCTCTGAGATCGTGTGTATTTTATGTCTTTTTTGTAATCTACTTAGGGTTCTGACAAGGTTCCTGTTGGAAAAATGCTATATATTTGTCTATGCAATATATGAGACAAGACAATGATACATATATACAGCAACAATAAAAGACACAATAGAAATAATGATATGTACAAATCAGCACATCTGTTGAGTTGTGTGGGTCATGTGATCACAATATGAGGTGCAAAATGAGGGATCTGTGAATTTGTGGGAATGAAAGTATCATATATAAATAAGGAGAAGGAATGAAAATGGTATCACAAATGTGCAAATATAATCCATGTATTTGCAGAAATGTAAGACCAACAATTATGTTGAAGTGATTCTATGTATATATATACACAATAAATGTGCAAATATATTGTCATATGAATCTGCATGACTTTAGATAGTGTCTATACAAAAAGGTATAGAGAGGATGTCAAATCTGCAAATATATACATGAATGTGTATGTGCAATCATCAATGTCAGATATAGAACATGTTATAATTAGGACATCAAAATGCGCAAATATAGAGATGTAGTGATTTGTGCAAATGATGACACTTATATTTGATGTGATGTGATTCATAATTGACAGTTATGAGATGTATATTAAATACATGTGTCTACCATGTGATGATTTTACCTGGATCAATAGTGTCAATTGATCCCGTAGTGTGAGAGAACATATACATATATGTGATATACATATGATGTTTGTTCTGTGGTGAATAGGAAGGAGATGAATATTACACAGTGTTGTCACTATGAACAGGATCACATTGTATGTGAGATGATGTAACTATTGTACAAGGAGGGTTGCAAATATTATCAGATGTGGAAGAAGAAATGTATTTGAATTATTTGACGTATTGAATTTTCTGATAAGGAGTTGGAGGATATTGATGAGTGATCCGATGGAATTAGCAGTCAATATATCCATAGGTGAGGTGGATGTGGGACTGAGGTATGTTGTGAGGTGGTGAGCTTATGAGATTTTTTGAATAGATCAATGTAATGGTTGTATTAGCAGTCTTGAGGGGACTTGTGTCATTGTTCAAGTTCCATCTCTAATACATATCACTGCCAAATGTATTCTGTCTGTCTCTGACTTCACTCCTTAATGGAGTATAAAACAGGCTTCAGACCCTCTATGGACTAGGGTTAGGGTCAGATGACTTTTTTTAATAAGGTTAATTTTATAAGTATCCAAAAATGGCAATAAAATAAATGTAGCTGATTTAGTGCTAATTGGGCTACTTATATAATTGCCAAAAAAGGAAAGTCATCTCCATCCTTCAGGGTTTTATAAGAGTTGTAGCCCTGCTTTAGAGAAGTTCATTGGTATTTTTGCCTAAGCAATATAACCAAAGATGGATAAGCTGTGGCTATAACCATGCATGAACTTACAGAAGCATTCCCAGAAGTATCCTTTTTTATTTGCTTATATAACACTGATTATGTAAACATTATTCTTGATTTGCTTCTAACATACACTTCTTATCACATTTTTTGGTATACTTGTTTGGTATACTTGTTACTACACTCTTACTACACTTTTTTGGTACATTTGTTACTTGACTTTTTTACTACACTTTTTTTGTGCAGTACATTTGTTTTTGGCTTTTTAATTTACTACACTTTTTTGGTATCTTTATAACTACACTTTGTTTGTACACTTTTTGCTAGGTGGATTGCATCATTTGTCATACATAGCACATACTGTAGTTACTTTGTACCAATAATGACAAGTGTACAATTTGCCTGATATAATCAGAGGATCCTGGGTAAGTGTGGATAAATATGGGTTGAACCTGAGTTACTATATAGTACAATTGATGGTAGATCAAGATAAATGGTGCCATTGTGGTCCAAAGATAGAAAAGTGGATATCTTATTCAATAATGATAATAATAGGATCTGAAGTGGAGTGAGGTGGATGATAGAGTGATATGTTGAGGGACCCAAAATGATGGTGGTGATCTTAGTCAATGAGTACAAGGCAGCACAAGTGGAGTTAAGTGGATATTAGGCCAATTGATATTGAGGAGATTCAAAGCTGAGGATGGGAATCTTGGTTGATTTATAAGGGACCCAAAGGTGAGATTAAGTGGATGTCAAATCCATAATTTTTCAAAAGTGCTCTAATTATTGTTTCTATGTCCCTGGCATGCTAGTATCCATTTGGGTAAGCTATGTGTATACATACATATGTACAGAGGCAAGGAAACAAGTATAGGAAAGCAAACAAGCTGTTTGCCAAAGTTGCAATATCAGAGATAACCCAAACAAGGATATTTGATGGAAGTAGGAACTTACATAAGCAGAGAAGGAGGTACACTTATGTAATCAAATTTGAAGCAGACCTAGTATTACCATAAGAATATTACTGATTATAGCACCAATGTAATGTAATCTATTTGATCCACTTTATTTATATTTTTTACTACACTTTTGATACTTTTGGACACTTTGTGTAGACTTTTGCTACATTTTTGTTGTACACTGTTCCTGCATATTTTGTACATTTTTACTACACATTTGTAGTGCACTTCTCCTTACACTTTTACTACACTTTTACCACACTTTTGATACACTTTTGACTATACTTTTACTACATCTTTACTATACTTTTACTACAATTTTTTCCTTTGCTTTTGGTACATTTCATTTGTACATTTTGTAGTACACTTTGGAACACTTTTTCCTATACCTTTTGTATGCTTGTCCTGCACTTTTTCCTACACTTTTCTTTTACTTTTCAATACACTTTTGCTACACTTTGTACTTTACTCTAGTACACTCTTTGTTACACTTTTTGAACACTTTTTACTTCACTTTTTGGAATACTTTTGATAAACTTTGCACTACACTTGGTACACTCTTGGTCATTTTTCCTACACTTTATGGTGTATATTTGGCATACCTTTGGAACATCTTCTGCCACTATCCTGTCAGGAGTTTCACTGCTGTTGCACAGGATTTCCACCAATAACTATAATAAATACAACATTTAATTTTGATATACATTATACATAACCCACTCTGAAGGCTTATGTGATCAAACAATTTGCTCATATTTTGATTATCCATGATGTTTTTAAATACTATAATATTCATTGGCTTCATCTTTTTGGTAGTAAAAGATGTAGTCAATGGCTTCCACTGGGAGGTAATCTGAAGTGGAGCCCCGCACCTCACCAGATAGATCAGAGTGCAAGAGTTGACTGGTGAAGAGGGGATGCTGCAAGCAAGGAGGATAGTCATGATGAGGATACAGAGGAGAGATAGAGGGGCAATCCATTGGAGTATGCATGTGAAGGGAAGCCAAGAGAAGGATTGACAACACAGGGGATTACTATCAGTTGGAATCAAAGTAAGGGATTTTATATAACTTTGTCTGACTTGGCAAAAATGGAAGCTTGTGGGCTGGTTACCTGAATGCATGGAGACTAACTGAGTATGAAATCCATGCCTAGCCTGAGGCTTGGTGGGTCAGATCTAGGGCAGACCTGATGAGATCATGCACTTTTATGGTGGACTCCCTATGTGAGTTTCTCATAAGTAACTCCTTGCAGGAACCCTACAGCACCCCTTGCATTTGTCTCCATTTTGGATCCAAACATGAGATTTGAAATCACCTAAGTTATTGCTGGGGTATGTTCTCCTGCAGCCAGGACTGGGCCAGTGGGCCATATCATGGAAAAATTTCCTCCCTCCTGCAGCCAAGCCTGGTATATAAATATTGTTGCACCCCAAATTATCTTTTACTGCTGCAATATGACACTCCACCAAATAGGGTTGGGATCACAAGATAATAATCTTACTACAGTATACCCCACAGTGGCTGTGCATTGAACCAGCAGGCACCACCCATGCCCTTGTCCTTCAGGAAGCAGTAGAACCATTAACTGCCATCAGTCATCAACCAACACCTACCTTTGAGCCACAGACTGGCAGTGGAAGTGCCTCAATCCCTCAGATACCACCAATATGCTGGGAAAGCTCTTCCTTTCTGGTAATTATTTCAGCAGCACTAGCTGAGTGATTTGGTCTGCTGCAGAACCAAATGATTCCTCTGATCCACCTGATTTCACCATGTATCTCTTTACTACCTATAGAAAAATGGCTGCTTGCCTTGAGAGGGTCTCTGCTGACAATTCCAACAAGCCCAAGTTGATGACTGTGCTTGACAAGGTACACCTGCTCACTCCAGTGCACTATGATCAAGGAGAATATTGCCCAGCAGGTGTTTTATGCAGAGTTGTAAACATGTATTCACATCAAAAGAATCATGCCATTTGGGTAGTTTTTGCCTACAACTTCCAAGGTCACTGATTTTTCCCTGCCTAATCAGAAACATCTGTGGTATGTTGCAATTGTGCTGATCACCCAACTTATTCATTCTTTCAAATAATTCTGATCATATTGCCATTATGGGTGAGAAGCTTTTCCCACCTTACACTCAACTGGAATGGGACCAAAGTGCATGGAGACTCAGAGACATTGACATTGAGGATATCTCCCAGATCAATCACATCATAGGCTATGGAAGATCCTTGTAATGTTTCATCCCCTTCATTGTGGCATGTGACTAACCTGATTATTATGCATAGATGGCTCTCTCTCAAGGCTGCACTTACATTCCTGGAAAGGGTACTAGGTACAGTGTTGTCAAAGTTATGTGGGGGATACAATTTCAATGCATAGAAAACGAACCATGTCCTCACAATCTTAGGACAGCAATTCAGTTTAAACATCATGTTTGGACACCCGGATGTGGTTGAGCATTTGGAGAATGACATGGCAAGCCACCTTTGAATCTGTCTCACAACCACCTTGGACAGAAATTGGAGGTTTACAAGTTATCCATCTGAACCACTCCTGTCATGCATGGCTGCAATGGATCTGCACAAGCAGCCTGAAAAGCTGGAGTTTGCTTTGAGCACTCTACTGGCAGCCATCAACTCAGGTATGACTGACATGGGTCAATGTGGTGAACTGGCTAGCCAACTACTATGATTGGTGGCCAAGGATTTGTTTATTCACACACAAGCAAAGAATGGAGTCATTGAGATGCCATCTATATGGGAAGAGTACCTCACTGACTGACAGATGATTCTGGTTGTAGGCTGGCTCAAATTTGTTTTTGAACCACAGATATGGGACAAAGAGGACACGCAAGCATCCCTTGCACATGAATTATTTGAAAATGCATATCTCAATTTCTCACACTGGGTATGCATGGCCATGTTCATCACTGGATCACAGCAAGAAAACAAATTAGGGTTGGTCTTCTGAATTCCATTTTATAATGTACCTTCAAGTTTGATGATCTACCATATAGATTGGACAAGTGGACACTATGCTACTGGCAGAGGACTAGTGCAGTGCAGTGCTGCCACCAACAACCCCAGATTGACAAGGTGATATCCATCTATTTCAATGGTGGCCCTGAAATCACAAATGTTGTGGATTTTGATTTCCAACAGGGTTTGAGAATTGGTGGCTTCAAAAGATGTTTTGCAGTTTATCATCCAACACAAAAACCTAAGCAGGCAAAGGCACAAATCTGTCTACCCCTGATTCCAAGTTCCTTTCTTACATCACCATCTTGGCTGACCTTGGGTCAGCCATCACCATTCTCCATCACCTTCAATGTGCAGGTGGTATTCGGGAGTATGGCAACTCCTGAGCATATGGTATAGGAACATGGGAGGAATGTCCCAAATGCCAGTGTATGAAGAAAACCTGCTTGAAAGTCTTAGGTTGAGCTTGTGCTGTAGTAACATAGTCTCTGGAATTGTGGGTACTTCTGGCAGTGTATGTAGTACTGTGACTGAGGATGAGCATCATGTATGATCCAAAACACTATCACTTTTGACATCCCCCATGTGGTCAGTTGTCAATGATTCTGCTGCATAAAGCACACCTGTTCAACAAAGGCAAAAGCTTAACATTGAGACATGAATCAGAGAGTACTGGGTGGGGATTTGACTAGGCACCACCAAGTATTGTGCAGCATGCCATTGCCAAATTTGAATCTAACCTGACAGGCATTGGTGCACATCTTCGCCTGTTCCAATTCATTGCACTGGCAAGTAGTCTGGTAACCAGACTGCTCTATGAGGCAAGCCATTGATAGTCAACCCACTGGCACACTGACCGTGGCAAAGTCATTCCCTGCCATAAGTCCCTCATTCACCTTCCCACCTGGCCAGATCATACAACAAAGTAATGAAGGTGATGCTGAGGCTGCCAAGGACAAAGAAAAGCAAGAAGTCCAGAGGGCAGTGTTGGAACTCATGGTCACACTGAGCAAAGCAAAACCCTTGATGGTGAAATGTGTGGAAGGTTGGACATCCACTATTGTACATGCCTGCTTGGACAATGGAAGGTATGGGAGAGTTACCTGAGGAAGGGTTGGAGGCATGGTTGGAAGCTGATGTGTGTCTTTCTTTCTCTTCTTTTTTGGGGGTTGGTTTGGATTGATCCATCCTCTGGAAAGCCTTCCAAGGAGTCCCAGGATGAGAGTTACCCACAGGCCTATGAACAGTCCATTGACTGCCTCACATGTGCCCTTGGAGGAAAGGAGGTTCTCTTTCCTGCTTTCCAATATATATTCCATTGATGCTCATGAGCTATGATTGGTGATTGTGGCATGCAGGTCTGATGGCAATCACAGCCATAGAAGAATGCACCAGTAAGGTACCCTATCACCTGTCTTCCCCCCATTTTTTCCTTGATTTATTCCCCCTGATTGGATTTAGGTAATGCAACTCAAGCTTGGCAAAGTTGTAGAGTGAGTGACCCATTTTTCACTTCATGTTTACATATCTGAAATGGAGGGATGATGTACCAGTCTCATGACTCCAATGTTCAAAGACACTCATCCTTGTGCCTGTTATGCTGCATGCCAGTGCCTTTACTTATCTCTGACTGTTAAGGATGGGCAAACTCTGAGGGGAGAACGAACTCTGGAATGCTGGAGTTGTCTCTGCGGATAGGACTTGGCTTCACTGTATATGGTGTGCCCTTATCACGAGTCCTATTGTCCTGGAATTTACTGAAGGGTTGGAGTTGGACTTAAGACATACTAGATGTCAAGTCGAGTGGAGGTTACAGAGAGAGTCTTCAAGACTCGAGCGGAGAGAAGGAGTTAGACTAAATTGATATTCGAACTAAAGAAATACAGGAGTTATTCGGAGAGTTTATATACTATGGAGTTGTAGGGGATTACTAACGGAGTGGAGTTGGTTTGTAAGTAAGGAGTTGGAGGTAAGATAGAGCCAGAGCTGTGTTCCTAAGCGGAACACAGGTATGGAGGAGAATATACAGCAGAGCTAATACTAATGTGGAGAAATGGATGTAACGGAAGATGTATGTAAGTAGGATCGTAAGTATGGATAAGGTCTGGGGGTCAGGGGTTGCGTCTCGAATGAGAATGTACCGGAGTTCATATGTACAAGAGTTGGAGTTGGTCCAGAAGACCAGGGTTGGACTTGGAGAGTTTCCGGGATATGACAGTATTCCCCTCTTAGGTCTGAACCCCTGAAGGCCATGTGAGGAACAATGCGGAGTAGCAAAGTCAGAACTTGAAATTTGTGGACACTGCACGGAGGCATATAAAGTCCAGTGTGCCATATCCAATCTTCTTCATCTCAAACCACCATGTCCGGTATTGACGACATCAAGAATTGGTCCGACGAACGCCTGGCAGAGTGCATTGACGATGAGGACGATGTCTGTGCCGCCAAGTACGCCGAGCAGTGGTGCCGAGTGAAGGAAAGGAAGGCGGCGGAGGAGCGGAGGAGGGCCAAAGCCGAGGCCGAGGCAAAACGCAAGGCGGAGGCGGAAGCAGAGGCTAGGCGCAAGGCTGAGGCAGAGGTGGAGGCCAAGTGCAGGGAGGCAGAGAAGTGCAGGGCGGAGCAGGAGACAGCGCGGGTGGCTGCAGAGCACAGGAAAGCCAAGGAGGAGGCCAAGAAGCGGGTGAGTTTCTCACCTCCTTATTTGGCCCGTACTGACCAAGACAGGCCGAGCAGGTCCGGGCAGAGCAGACCACCACCAAAGGGAAGGAGAGGGCAGCAGAGCTGCCGGAGTGCGAGTGGTGTGCGGAGCGAGGGTTCAAGTGCAAGCTCGGATCTGGCAAATCAACATCATGCACCGCATGCATTGAGGTGAAGGGGAAGTGCGTGTGGCCGGGCACGGAGAGGCTGGAGTGGAGGAGAAAGAGGGCGGAGGCCAACTCGCTGAGGGGCAAAAGGAAGAGGGCATGGACGGAGGCAGAGTCGGGCAGATCAAAGGCGGCAGAGCTGCAGGAGGGGAGGTCAACGAGTGCGGAGGCCCCCACCCAATCTGCGCAGTTCTCCAAGGAGCTGTGCAGCTTGGTGAGGGGACTCTGCTGGTGGCTCAATATCCAAAACAAGCTGCTGGAGCAGCTCATCGAGTTGAAGGCGGAGGAGGTGTACAAGTTGGAGACGGAGGAGGAGTCCTTGGAGGAGGAGGAGGAGGAGGTCTCCATGAAGGAGATGGTGGGAATGAGGGCAGAGGCAGAGGAGGCAGCGGAGGAAGAGGAAGGGGATGAGGAGGAGGATGCGGAGGGAGAGGCAGAGGATGAAGTGGAGATGTAGTGTAGTGCGGCCTGCACCTCCCCTTGTAACTAGTTTTGTATAAATTGTGACTTCATTCGTGGTTATGCAGAGTGAGGTCCAGGTTTGTCCGGATATTGGAGATGGAAGTTTTCAATGAGTTTGGAAGCATGTCCGAGTTCCATGGCAAGTAGCCAGGAGTTCTCTTCGTCAGTGCCTTCGTATCCCAACCATTGTACTAGGTAAAGGAGTTTGCAACTCCAGCGTTGACAGTTGATCTTGGAGTTGAGAATCTCTGCGATCTCAAACTCCGGTTCGCCATCTACTTCGACCAGAGGTGGCGGAGGTTGGGTGCAATTGGGGATAGTGTTCGGAACGGAGGGTTCCAACTGTGAAACGTGGAAGACTGGGTGAACGGACTTCATGGATTCTGGGAGTTGGAGGGTGAAGGAAAGGCTGCCCACCTGAGCAATGATAGTATACGGTCCTAAGTTCTTCTCAGAGAGTTTCTTGGAGGGCCTAGTAGAGCAGAAGTACTTTGCTTTGATGAAAACCTGGTCACCGACTTTGAAGTCTGGTGCCAGAGTTCATCTAGCATCTGTGGGTCCTTGGTACCGCTTCTGGGCTTCGGCCATTTCCTCACAGAGGAATTGGTGGAGGAAGTCGAGGTCTATGGAGTATTCTCGTGCTTTTGCAGAGGTGAGATCACGCTCAGGGTGGACAGTGACATTGGGGTGATAGCCTTTATTGGCGAAGAATGGTGAAACTCTGGTAGTAGCACTCGGAGCGTTGTTGTATGTGAACTCCGCTAAAGGCAGGAGTTCAGACCAATTGTCTTGCTGGTAATTACAATAGACTCAGAGATACTGCTTGAGAGTCTGGTTCATGCATTCTGTCTGACTGTCTCCTTCGGGGTGATAACTGGAGGTGAAGTGGAGGCGGATGTCAAGGGCTTTCCCGAGTGAGTGGAAAAAGTGAGATATGAACTCTGTACCTCGATCGGAGGTGATGTGGGAGGGAACTCCGTGCTTAGAAAAGACGTGGAGCAAGAAGAGCTTTGCGAGCTCTGGAGATGTGATGGTATTGTGCGTCAGGATGAATATACATTGCTTGGATAGGCGGTCCACGATGATGAGGATGGCGGTATATCTGGAGGACGCTGGGAGCTGTTCGATGAAGTCCATGGAGATGGAGTTCCATGGCTTCTCCAGGATGGGGAGCTGCTTCAGTAGTTCATAAGGCCGGTGTCTTGGAACCTTCGTGCGGGCGCAGGATGTACAGGAGGAAACGTATTCCTTGACAAATGTCCTGATTCCTGGCCAGGTATATTCATGGCAGATCAGTTCCAAAGTCCGGTTCTGGCCGAAATGTCTGGAGAGCGGATGGTCATGTTTGTAATGGAGTACTCGGAGTCGGAGGTCATCAGCGTCGGGGATGTAGATATGTTTGTCGAGATGGAGTAACCCATCTTCATTGACTGACCAATGAGAGTCGGTGGGGTCGGACATGTGGAGTTCAGCTAGAGGATCTGAGGGAAGCGCGGAGAGAATATCGCTGTGGAGTTGTTCCACATTGAAGAGGGTGCTAGCTTGGAGTACCGGAGCTGCAAGGTAAGTGGCTTGGAGGGATGAAGTGAGTTGCTCCTGAGTAAATATGGGTCGGAAGTTGTGCGGATTGATGTGAGTGTAGTCCTTATCCCCCTCTGTGGGATAGATATCCCAGTGTCTAGTAAGGGAGTCAGGTTTCGCACCGAGGCGACTGGGACAGAATCAAATGATCATGTTAAATTGGGAGAGGAACTCTGACCACCGGGCTTGCCAGCAAGTCAGGAGTTTAGTGGTCATGAAGTATTTGAGGTTCTTGTGGTCAGTGATGACATCAATCGGAGTACCAGAGCCTTCAAGGTAGTGTTGCCAAGTCTGGAAGGACTCATGGACGGTGAGGAGTTCCTTATCGTGGGTGTCGTAGTTGAGTTCTGGAGCGGAAAGCGTCCGTGAGTAGAAAGCGACAGGCCGAATTTCTTCATCCGGGCAGTGGATGGAAAGAATGCCAGCTATGGCATAATCGGAGGCGTCAGTTTCTATGATCAACAGAGCGTCCGGAATCCAATGGGTAAGGATCGAGTGGTGGTGAAGGCTTCCTTCAGGTTGTGGAAGGTGGAGCGACAGTTGTCTGAAAAGTTCCAGGGAATACCTTTGCGAGTAAGGCAGGTTAAAGGAATGACTATGTCGGAGTAGTTTGCTATAAAGCGATGGTAGAAATTTGCAAATCCGAGGAAGGATTGGATGTCTTTGACCTTCTGAGGTTCTGGCCACTCCTTCAAGGTCTGGACTTTGTTTGGAGACATCGAAAGACCAGAGGAAGAGATGTTATAGCCTAGGTATTCAGTAGTGTCAGCAGACCATTCGCATTTTTCTGGCTTAGCGTAAAGTCCGTGTTTACGGAGTCTTCGGAGGACTTCTCAGACATGCTCCTTGTGGGAGGCCTTGTCCTTGGAGTAGATAAGGATGTTGTCCAAGTAGACTATGACGCAAACATCTAGGAGATCAGCAAAGATAGTGTTTATGAACCGCTGGAATGCCACGGGGGCACTGGTAAGACTGAATGGCATGACAAGCCACTCGTAGGAGCTGTAGCACGTCCGGAAGGACGTCTTCCATTCATCTCCCTTGGCGATGCGGACTAAATGGTACGCATGCTGGAGGTTGATTTTGGTGTAGATCTTGGCATGGCTCGGAGCATCTAGGAGGTCGGAGATGTGGGGGAGTGGGTAGCGGTCTTTCTTCGTGATCTTGTTGAGTCCTCGGAAGTCAACACAAAGATGGAGGGAGCCATCCTTCTTGCAGACAAAGAGGACTGGAGCAGCGTGAGTGGAGAAGGAGGGACGAATGAACCCCATTGCTAGGTGCTCATCAAGGAACATGCGGAGTGAGCCAAGTTCAGAAGGGGAAAGGGAGTAGGTGGTGCCCAGTGGAGGGGATGCTCCTTCCTCAAGGTCGATCTTCAGATTGTGTTTGTGATGTGGAGCAAGCGTAGAAGCCTTGCTCTTGCTAAACACGTTGGGGAAGTTGTGATATTCCAGAGGGACAGTGGAGAGGTCGACCTGTTCCAGAGGAGTGAGGGAAGTGGAGCAGAGATCACTCTCCTGGGGGCGGAGTTGCAGGCTAAACTGAATGGAGCCTTCAAGGTGACAAGCCAGTGCAAAGGCAGGTGCACTGATGAGCACGATAGGTGGAGCCTTGCAGTCGGAGAAACACGGTGGATCAGATGGGATGGGATCAGCTGGAGGAAGTGATTCCAGAGGCTGCAGAGGAGAGCTTGGGGGTGCTGGCACGTTCTGTTCAGGTGCACGGAAAGAGATACTGCTCGTAACCCAGTCAATCAACGGATTGTGTTGGGTGAGCCAGTTGTGTCCTAGAACAAGGGAACAGGTAGAGTCCAGCGGAGTGACATAGAACGTTGTCAGAGTGATATCACCGGTTGGGAAATGGACAGAGAGGTTGATGGCTCAGGTAATGGTGCTGTTGGATGTTCCATCGAAGAGGCGGAGTTGAAGCGGGGGCACAGGGTAGGTAGAAAGTCCGTGTTTATTAACAAAGGAAGTATCAATAAAACAGTTGGAGGATCCGGAGTCTACAAGCATGGGGAACGGAGGGATCAGATATGATACTAAAGAAACGGAGGGCATAAGTGACTTAGGATCTGAAAGAGCGGATGCGTTGAGACAGATCTCCTTGGGTGCACGGGTGGATTCAACACAACCTCCAGTCCGTGTGGAGTCACAGAGGTCACAGGCTATTTTTTTGTCTCTGAGGTGGAGGCCTCCGGTTTAGCTTCTGGAGTCGTGGTCACTGTGTGGCCCTTGG
Organism: Boletus rufocinnamomeus; assembly: GCA_038092675.1. NCBI lineage: Eukaryota > Fungi > Basidiomycota > Agaricomycetes > Boletales > Boletaceae > Boletus > Boletus rufocinnamomeus. The sequence continues at coordinate 24,460 of JBBPQV010000293.1, forward strand.
CTGCCTGAGAAGTAGACTTGGGGCAGTCCTTAGCCATGTGGCCAGCAAGTCCACAGAACATGCACAGTTTGTTGTCAAACCGGCATTTGCACTCCTCATTGGTTAGCTTGCCGTCTTTCCCTAATTTAGATGACAAGTCTGGTTTTGGAGCTGCAGAGGTGGATGCTCCTTTGCCTTTTGACTCCTTGGAGTCCTTGGAGCCACCGTTGAAGGGGTGAGGTGCGGAAGGCACAGGAGTGGAGGGTTTGTCAGACTTGGGTGCGGAGGATTGAGTGGTGTTCTTCATTTGTCGGCTGATCTCGGACTTGCACTCCCAGTAGCGCGCGTCGATTGCCTGAGTGAGAACTTGGAGTTTGGAGAGCGTCGGGGGTTTTCCAATGCAGGAGATTTCATCTTTGATGTGGTCCAGCAGACTGTTGTAGAAATGGTGCCGGAGGGCACCTTCTCCATAACTGTGGACTTGTGAAGCAATCCTATTGAACTTGACGATGTACTTGTTGATATGCTGAGTGTCCTTCATGGACAAGTGGTTGAGCTGGTGCTTTGCATCTCCGACGGGGTCATGTGGACCAAAATTGGTCTGGAGTTCGAGGACAAACTCCTTGTAGTTGTCCATCCAGAGAGGGCAGAGTGCAGGATCTTCCATCTGGAGAAGGTCTGGTTCAAACCATTCCAGGGCCATACCCTTCAGGTATGACTGCATGAAGGTAACCTTGGTGCAGTCCGTGCTGAAAGCCTTGGGGCGGTCTTGGAAGTTCAATTCGCATTGCATTAGGAAAACCCGGAGTTTGCGGGGTTCAGTCCCATCAAACTGGTCTGGTTCTCAGACTTTAGTGCAGGGGGTAGAGTCGGAGGCGGGATGGCATGTGGAGCGGGCAAGGCCTTGGATGGCGCTTGTGAGTAGGGCGAGGGTATCTCGCGGTGTCTTCTTTATAGGCAAATGCAATGAAACTAAAGTGCTTGTTTCCCAGACTACTAATTTGCCTTCCACAGATGAAACACTATAAGCTAGGGATTACAAATCTCCTAGACGAAACACTATCTAGGTCTACTAGTAATGAGTTGGTGGGAAAACTTAGTGTAGTCAGTTATGTGGGTTGTTCGCCAATCCTCAACTATTGTTTATAGATTGGGTCTTGAAGAAACACTTTAATGGTGTCTGGAAATAAGGTGGTGTGGTTAGTGGTATACACTAAAAAAATGTACTAGTCAACACTTGTAAGGTTGCTAGTTTCAGGGGTTGAATTAGGGCTTGATTGGAAGCGTTTCCTAAAAAGGAAGTCAGTGGCTTCATGGCACTAATCCAAAGATATGTTGAATTATAAGGATGTAGAGATATTCCAGAATTAGCTGGAATTCAATAGTAGTTCACTTAGTTCACTCAGATAGGTTTCTGTAACACAATCTTATTGCGCAACTAAGGAGAAGTTAAATCAGGCGAATCAAACTGTACTATCACTTATCCTCTTAGGTGGATAGTCAGTAGAG
>JBBPQV010000294.1:0-25944 GCA_038092675.1 Boletus rufocinnamomeus
GGCCCCGGATCAAGCCGCAGAGCTCTGAAGTGAGCTCCGATGGCACGACCGAAGCCTCTGTACTCGTTGGTGCCCCGGCTCCCTTCGACCCACCCTGCTCCAGCTCCGTCCAAGCCCTCTTCTTCTTCCCCCACGGTGATTCCACCTCCACCCTCTTCCTCCTCCGCTCCGGCTTCTCCGCACCCGGCCGCACACACTTGCCTTTGACCTCGATGCACGCTGTGCACGAGGTTGACTGCTGGGCCCGAGCTCGCACTCAAGCCCGCGCTCCGTGCACCTCTCACACTCCGGGAGCCCCTCCGCTTTTCCCTTGCCCTTGACGGAGCTCTGCTCCGCCCGGACTTGCTCAGCCTACAATTGTTAGCAGGCACTGGAGGTGAGTAGACGATCACTTACCCGTTTCCTGGCCTCCTTCTCGGCCTTCCTGTGCTCTGCGGCCTGCCGCACTGAGTCCTGTTCCGCCCTCCGCTTCTTTGCCGCCTCCACTGCCTCTGCCACCTTGCGCACTGCCTCCGCCTCCTCCTCCGCCTTGAGCCTTGCAGCCGCCTCCGCCTTCTTCCATGCCTCCTCCGCCTTCCTCTGTTCCTCCTCCGCCTTTCGCTCCTTCACGCATCGCCACCGCTCCGCATACTTCACGGCGCAGATGTCGTCGTTGTCGTCAGCGCACTCCGCCAGACGCACATCGGACCAGTTCTTGAGGTCGTCATTGGCGGACATGATGGTTTAGGATGAAGAAGAACGGACACACAGCATCGGATTATATACGCCTCCGGGCGGTGTCCACAATTTTCGGACTCCGACAATCACCACTCCACATTGTTCCTCGCCTAGGCCTTCAGGGGTTCAGGCCCAAGAGGGGGATACTGTCATATCCCGGAAATTCTCTAAGTCCAACCACCGGTCTTCCGGACCAACTCCAATTCCTGTACATATCAACTCCAGTGCGTTCTCATTCGAGACGCAACCCCTAACCCCCAGACCTTGTCCATTACTTGCAACCCTACTTACATATATCTTCCATTACCTCCATTTCTCCGTATTAGTATTAGTTCCACTTCTTAGCATCCTCCGTACCTGTACTCCGCTTAGGAGCACAGCTCCGGCTTTATCTTACCTCCGACTCCCTACTTACAAACCAGCTCCACTCCGTTAGTAATCCCCTACTACTCTGTAGTATATAAACCTCCGAAACTCCTGTACTTCCCCTCAGTTCAAATATCAAATTAGTCTAACTTCTTCTCTCCGCTCGAGTCTCGAAGACTCTCTCTGTAACCTCCACTTGACTTGACGTCTAGTACGTCTTAAAGTCCAAATCTGACCCTTCAGTAAATTCCGGGACAACAAGACTCCTGACAAGGGCACACCACATACGGTGAAGCCAAGTCCCGTCTGTATAGACAACTCCGGCGCTCTGGAGTTTGTCCTCCCCTCGGAGTTTGCCCGTACTTAACAGTCGGACTACAAGGAGATGGTCTGAAAGATTCATGATACTGCCAGTGATGGTATGGCAACAAAGATTTTGGTCGACATGAGGCACGTTGAGAAGCTTCATCAGGCAAGCAGCCACTCCGGAGATGAAGAATCAAGTGTTTCAGATGATAACCAGGTATTTTTATTTTTATTATTACCATGGCTTGAATGATTTCTAACATGATCTCCAACAAGTCCCTGCCACTTCAATCAGATATTGACCTGCATCTTGCTCGATGGCGCATGAAGCTCACAAAGATTTACAAGAATGATGATGACAACTGCCTTATATACAGTGGCTCAAAAAAGTGTTCCAATGTTTGGCTATTTTGCAAGGAGTTGACATTTGCAAGAGAAGCAAAAGGTGTTAGCTCTAACCCTTGCAGGGTCATTAATAGCCCTAACCCCTGCCCTGAATCTGAGCCCTTGTTCATGTGATTTGGTTGCCATGGCACTGAGATATAACCATATTAAAATGCCATGTCATTGGGACACTTATTTGGCCATGATGTTATCAGTCATTATTTAGGAAATAACATAATGTTCTGATGGATGCTGGGCTTCAACCTTCTCTGATTATGTAACTTACATAATTCTGAGTAATATAAAGGGCTGGGATACTACCCAGCTAACCCTACTTCATCATGAAACCCATTTTTGCCTCTACTAGAGTCAATATCCTTTTTCTCTCTGAATCTGGCCTTTCTGCTAGGAGAATATCCTCCCAAAGTGGTCTGGGGAAGTCTACTGTGGCCAGGGCTATCAAAGAGAACCATCCAGGCAAGGAAAACATCAAATTAGAATGTTCTTCCAAGCTTTCTCCTACTAATAAAAGCAGAATTGTCTCTAGTATCACCTCTGGCAAGGTTGAAAATGCTGTCCAGGCAACCCATCTCATCAATTCTGCCCTCTCCTCACCTGTCTCTTCCCAAACTGTGTGAAGTGTACTCAAGTCTGCATCTCTAGAGGCTGTAGTCAAGAAAAAGAAACCACTCTAGTCTATTAGGCATAGGTAACACAGGCTGGCCTTTGCTCTCAAGCACCAACACTGGACTATGGAGGACTGGACTAGGGTCAGATGGTCAGATGAGACCAAGTTCAATAGGATTGGGTCAGAGGGAAGGAAGTATGTGTGGACAGTGGCAGAAAAGCCTTTGCAAAACAAGAAAGTACAAGTGACAGTAAAGTTTGAAGGAGGTTCCTTGATGGTTTGGAGATGCATTGTTATGATCTCGTTCTCTCCTTTACCCCTTTTCCTTGATCCTAACCCGATCTTTACGTAACCCCCCGATTGGATCTCGATCTGGATCTCCCGATCCCATCTTCCATTTCCCTGATTAGATCTTCCATTACTATACTTCTCTTCCATTCTCCACATTGCCACCACGTTCCCTTCCCACTCCTATCCTTTTAATCTCCGTTCCTTCTCTTCCATTTCTCTGCCGTATTTAGTATTACCTCGTACACGCCTACCCTTAACTAGTTGGTCCGTGCACGTACCTAGGTAGTATAAATACAGCGACGAGAGAACGGAACTCCCCAGTTCTTATCTCTTCGTCTTTGACCTCAGTCAGACAGTAGCAGGAAGCTCCTAGTTCTTACCCTTGCCTGGTGTACCTTACAGTGGTAACCGTGTCGACAGGAAGATAGGTCAACCATCTGGTCGCCATACCAGATACGATCCATCAAGACTAGACCCCCGTTCTTCAGTGAACACATTCGTCGCGAGCCCCCTCTCTCCTCATCCTTATCTCCGCTTATCTTCCCCTTTCTCTTTCCCTTCCCTTTGTTGTAGGAAGCAGTGTTGCCGATCCCTCATCCTTCAGCAACTGCCTTGACAGGATCGTAACATGCATGGGTTGGAATGGAGTGGGAATTCTTGCAGAGGTGGAAGGGAGGATGAATGCTGAATAGTATGTCTCCATTTTGGAGGATAATCTGCTTCCTACCATGGAAAATTCTGGAATCTCTAAGGGGGGCATTATCTTTCAACAAGATAATGACTCCAAGCACATCTCTAAAAGAGCCCAGGAGTGGCTGGAATCTCAAGGGATCAAGGTCCTTGATTGGCCAGCACAGTCTCCAGACCTTAATTCCATTGAACATCTCTGGCAAAATCCTCAAAAAGAAGCTCAACAGCCATGTAACACCACCAAAAGGAGTTTGGGAGCTTTGGTAGAGGATTGAAGTAGAATGGAGCAAGATAGAGGTTGAGGAGTGTCAAATATTAATAGAAAGCATTCCTAGAAGACTAGAGGCAGTGATAAAAGCAAAGGGAGGGCATATAAAATACTGAAATGGTAGAATAGAAATGTTGCTCAAAAAAGTGTCCCAATGACATGGCATTTTAATATGGTTATATCTCAGTGCCATTGCAACCAAATCACATGAACAAGGGCTCAGACTCAGGGCAGGGGTTAGGGCTATTAATGACCCTGCAAGGGCTAGAGCTAACACCTTTTGCCTCTCTTGCAAATGTCAACTCTTTGCAAAATAGCCAAACATTGGGACACTTTTTTGAGCCACTGTATGTTGCGCCATCAGGTGCTACTATCCCACTTACTCCATCCATGGTGCTTGATTGGGCCCATGCTTTGGTACGTAGTCTGTAGATTCATGCCGAAAGCATCTAATTAGTCCATGGGAGGATGGCCAGGCAACATTGAACATGCCGTCCAACATTCCCTCGTTTGATGCCGCCAACAAGGCATTACTATTACATCCAGTGCGTAAGGCAAAGGATGCTTCACAACCGCCACCATCTCTGAACCCTACACTGGACATCAACTCACTCACATCAGTTCTCCTTCTTCAAACACTAGCCAATCTCTCGTCTGCTGGAGCCCATAGTAGCCCATCTGCCACCACAAGTTCAGCAGAGGCTGCAGCTCTGACAATACCTGTTTGTCATATCCCAGAAGAATCCTCCTCACCTCCAGTTCCATCCCCTTCCCAGCTCATGTGGTTTCTCCAATATGCCAAAATGGAATTCCATGTCAAGAATGCCACCATATTTGAACGGAAACTTGCAGGACAACATATTGGCCCCGACATCCTTCATGATATCAACAACAAAGTACTTGCTATGGAGATTGGGATTCCAGCTGGTGATATCCTCCATCTGAAGAGGGGTTCTATTGCCTGGTGGAATGGTCCTGATGCAAAGCATAAGCGTAGCAACACTAACCAAAGCTCAACAAGCCAGCCGAAGTCACCTACTTGTTGACCCCAGAAAAGGGTTGCTTATGAGAAGAAGTACTGTACCATGGTGGTGGTGGCAGCCACTTCACCGGACCTCCAATGGTCACTGGGGATGGTGATGATGATGTATTGAAGGACTATGATCTTTGGTACCAGTCCACAGATCATAGCACCTGGCTTCCTGTTCTGAAAGGGTTTACTGTTTGTGAGGATGGCAATGATGATGATAGTGTAGACATTTTCTTCAAGTAGTGGATCAATGTCCATATCATTTTTCATACCATTTCTGTACCATTTTTTGATTGAAATATGATTGCTCTGTCTTGGATTTGTTGCAGCAACGATACATTCAGTGACAATACATTCAATGCAGCGGAAATATATGAGGCAATACAAATCACAGTACTGAGTATTTTATACTACGCGATGTAACCCGATGCCCTAAAATACCCTTCTGCCTTGTCAGGGGTAGTGTTCTGACAAGCATGCACGATTGTGGTCAATGAGAAGTCATTGGGGTAGTGCCGAAAATATGCCTTGATTGCTGAAAAAGCTTGCTTGATTGGATTGTAATCTGGAGAGTAGGGAGGAAGGAAAACAAGCTTGCAGACTAGTGGCAGCCTGAGTTAGTACATGAAAGAACAATGCATTGATGACATATGGTGCATGTCTTCGATGAGCACACAGACCTCCTCAGTTTTGTGGATGTGGCAGTTGTCCATGACGATAACGCTGCGGGAACCAGGATAGGGGTTGGTGAGAGGCATCTGTACCAAAGATAAGTCAATATAGCACATATGAAACTACAACGTACCACATGTTCCTCCAAAAATCTTAGGAAGCATTGACTGTTGACCAGTCCTTCAATGATATTGTATGCAATGATACCATCGAGAGTGATGGCAGGAAGGATTGAGTACCTTGTTCCACAAACAAAGCATCTGCTGACATGACAATGAGCTCCTCTTGCTGACCACCCATGTTGGCAGGTAGATGTCCATTTATCCTTAGCAGCTTTGTCAATAAAAACAAGCATGTTCGGATCCTGCACATCTGCAGCGATGCGATTCATGTAGATTGCACGCATCTCTTCATTTCGCTCTGCAGCTGCAGAGGAAACAACCTTCTGGGTAATGGAAAGACGCTGGAGTGTCCGAAGAAGATTTGAAAGCATGGCAAACTTATGACACTTATCCCAAAGTTTGTGCTGGAGTTCATCAAGGTAGATGGTGTGGTGATGCTGAATAATGGTGGAGATGAAAGCAACGTCAGCTGAGCTGAGGAGTCGACGGTGCTATTCAAGTGGGAGTATTTGTTCGGGTTGGTAGTGGTGCCATATTTTGAGTACAAAGAGAGCATCCTGTAAACAAGTGATTTCCTGATGCCTAATATATGACAGATGTCATTGACGCTATGGTCCTCACTGTACAAGAGCAGGATTTGGGCTTTGATGCTGGGAGACATGGGATGGTAGGGGCCGTAGGGCATTGGTGGCGATGTGGTGCAAAACGAACTGGCAGCTTACTCAGCTGCACCCAGGGTCTTTGCCCAGCTGTGTCCAAGGCACGACTTTTCAAAACACGTTTTCCACAGAGATTTGCAAAGCGCTGTAAGTCATCATTAAACAATTTGAGGTTTTCCTGATGAGTGGTTGTACCGCATTGTACAGCATTGTACAGCCACTTTGTGATTTGCTGATGTGGCATACCTGTACCCGAGTGGTACCTGTACTCATGACCTGCACGGGTTACCCGTACCCATGCGGTTGCCTACATACAGCCACTATTTACTGGTCATGTGGTAGGTGGCAAAATTCCATGGTAATTTTTCCGAATGTCCAAGTTAATCGTCCAGAAGGTGTTCCAGGTCTTGACATCGTGACTCCCATCAAAGGCAATTGTCACATGCATAACAAAGCGTGAACGTCCGGCTTTCCATACAACCATAACCAGTTTTCACTGGGCCTCAAACTCCGCTCGCACCTCGAGGTAACCTCAACCTCACCTTGCCTGGCTTGCTGCAATATTATTCCAGCCACATCAGTTGGCCTCAGAGAAGCCCGACCTTGTGCAAGACCATAGCAACCCAATCTCAATCTCACAGGTAAACTATTTAATAATGATTCGTGGGTCAACGTTAACTTTCAGCCCATGTTGTAGTTTCTCATTTTCAACGGTCCCACTACTAGCGACTTTTTTATACTTGGAAGTCGGGATCAGCATTAGCAGTGCCATCACCTGCAGCAATGTCCAATCCAAAGGAAAAGCAGCCAGAGGGGGCCATGGTGTTGCTTGCTCCAATGCCAAATCCTTTTGCGGGAAGTGCCAATCCCTCTGCTTCACTGTCCTCCCTCTGGGGTTACATTCTACCTGCGCTGAACCACATTGTCCGCTCCCCGACCAACGCCATTGACAAAGCGCCTGCCCTCGACATTTCATACCACATGGGCATCCATACTGCGACATACAACTACTTCGCCACACAGTCTGGGGCTGCGAGCACGCATTTCCCACACGAAGCGGAGTGTGGTATTGGTGTGGATAATGACAAGAATACTGTTACCAGGCAGGCGAGCGGTGCAGATCTTTATGAACATCTTGACAAGTACTATATGGACCTCACCCGGGAGTTGTTGTTGGGTGCCCCAGAGGACGACACGACGCTCATTCAGTATGTCATCCCATGCTTCAAGCGCTATAGTGTTGGTGCACATTCCGTCGATCGACTCCTCGACTATGTCAATAGACACTATGTCAAGCGCGCCGTTGACGAGGATCGAGGATGGCTCACCCTGAGCGACATTTTGGACAGGTCCATTGAGGAGGGGGAAACACGAGAAAGGATTGCCAAGAAACTGAAGGAGAGGAGGGCCACACTGGATCATGTCGTTCCTTTGGGAACATTGGCATTGAGGAGATTCAGGATGGAGTTCATCGAGCCTTTGATGGCTGCTCCTAAGATAAAGGGAAAGAAGCGGAGGCCAGGGGCTGCACCCATTGAAGACAAGTCTCATCTTCCCAAGAGTCGACTCGGGCGCGCTGTGTGGGGGCTCTTGGAAGTGCAGGAGATCAATCCAGAGGAGCGACTGGATCTTGCAACAGACCTCGCGGCAACTTTATGTGCCGTCGGTGTCCGTTACGGGCATCCTCTGCGAAAGAGGTTGGAGAAATTCCTTACTGCGGGTGCCCCTTGAGTTTGTGACTCCTTAGTATTAGCGCTCAAAGGAGTTGTTTAAGTTAGTAGTAGTAGTTCATAGGTTGATTTATCATTTTGTCTGGCAAACGAGACTGCGAATGACTCAGAGTACTAGCTGGAGGGTGCAACGGCTCCCAGGCTGACGCCTCAAGGCGGCAAAGCTGGAATACATTTTTGATGTCGGAAAAGCTGAAACGTTAACCACTCAATGTTAACGTCCATCTGAGAGTTCAAAACTTGTAGAAGCATACTGCTCCGCGAGATCGAGGACGTATACGTCATCAGAGACATTGTGCCCGTTAAACTGGATCACCTGGTAAGCTGGGGCTAACAAAGTTCCCGCAATCATTACAACTGTTTGTTCATTAGACGACTGACTGCTGGGTTGCTCCCGGGAGGCGATCGAGATGGGAGCAAGCTGTTCTGGAATCAGGGTCACATCCTTAGCGAATGACCTGGTATCAACAGCTATCCGTTCCGAGCGCGAGTCCAGGGTACCACCTGCGACGGCCTTCCTAGATGACTGACATGATCTGGCCGACGGTGTTCGCTGTGCGGAGACTAGATTCTCGGACACGACAGAGTCGTCCGTCGAAGCGGTGATACATACACTCGTTCGAATGTCCACAGCTGAGGCGCCTTGGGCATGTGTGTGAACACAAATGAAAAATGCGACTCGAAGGAGAGTTTACCTGGGTGCATATCCACGTCGTCGACACGTTTATGGTCTTCGCTCGTCCCGAGTCAAGACATTTCTACAGAACTTTGAGAAAATTAGCAAACGCCGTAGGTCAAATAATCTCTGATTTCACATACCTGCTATGATGAATCTCGGTTGAAGCTTTACCGAGCGCCACCACAGTAGCGGTAGGCATTTATCAGTAACATCCTTCTCGATCGTTAACATTTGGTTATCCTCGACGACCCTAGGATGTTCTGTCTCGACAGGAGAATCGCGATCACGAGCAACCTTGATGTGGTCGTCACGTTTGATCTCTGATTGTTCTGAAAGTTCCTTGTGTCGGGACTCGGCAACAGCTTCGAACGCAATAGCGGCAATGCACGCTGTTGCGAGTACTGCAGATACCACCGAACTCTCTTGCTTGGAGGAAGTCAACTTGGAACTATCGTCGTCAGCAACAATCTGAGTCACCTTCTCCTGCTCTTCTAATTTGTGGGCGGCACTGGTACTCTCGGAGGGTTCGATCGTGTCACGATGATGGGTTCTAAAATCGTTCATAGTAAGCAGAAAGGACGCAAATGACACAATATTTTACCTGGTTTCGTGACTCTTCCATCTGAAACCATCTTCTTTGCGTTCTTCACCTTTGGGTCGCAAGTACTCGCTAAGAGGCACTTGGTACTTCTGCGGAGTGCCCGAAGAAGCCATCGGGTGCGTCGTCTCATCCCCACTGAGACCGACATGCACCCCGTCTGCCTGTCGGAACTCTCCACCCTCATGTTCAAGTTTACCAAGGCGATACCCTGCACTGGAGGACTACGAGGACATCAGATAATGACCAACACATTCAGTCGAGCACCTACGAATGCACTGAGGCAGTCTCGGAAACTGGATTGGCCGCCGTCACCCCGCGTGCCGCCTCCACGCCCGATTCCATGCCCTTCTCGACTTGAGACTGCTCGCTGAATACGGGCGTGTTTCCGCGCCAGGTGGCGTTTCTCTCGCACCTCGTGCGTACGACCATCTGAAGACATGGTGTTGGACACCTTCCTCTTGGTATCAGTTTGCGAATAGAGACTGCTGTGTGATATTGTAGCGTCTGTGGCTTGAGTATCGACATACAGGTTGGAAGAGCGGTCTGGAGCGCCTTTTCCCGGGTGGCTTTGGCTTACGTTAGCGTCTGCGCCATGCAAATCAGGGAATTCCTACCTTAATACCCCAGGGATAGATCGGAAAACAACATTAGCGTCGTCGAAGATATCATCCTCTTTGCAGGGCTGCTGAGTCTGAATCATACCACTGTGCGAAGTCTGGACGACTGTGTTTTCGATTTCATGGACCGTGCCCGGTGTTGACACGCTTCCTCCTGCGTCATCGTCCTCGACAACATACTGCGCAGTGTGCGGCTTAGATCTAGATAATTGCGGACCCACATCCGAAGGGAGCCGGTAGCGCCTTTCGGTTTCCAAAGCCCAAGCATCCTCTGCGGCGCCGCCCCGTTGTGTCTTCTCCGACATATGCTTGTCGAGCTCAACACACGCTGTTTTAGTCTGTCCACCCGATCTCGTGCTCTCGACTACAGTTGGCCTGAGTGTTCGTCTGAAATACAACGTCAGAAAACCATTCTCGCACAACAAGATGACTACCAACTTCAGAGAGAAATTGATCCTGGGACTTTTCCTGAACGATCGTCGTGCCCGTGGTATGTGCATAAGGAGAAACAACTGGAGAATCGTCCACACGACTTGAAGTGACGCCAGCGACTATAGCCGCCGTTTCAAGCGTGGATGAAATGGCATGGATGGTACTAGGAGCCGGCTCCCGTTTACCCGACAACGTTGCGCCGAAACCGAGTTGGCTGCGCTGAGAATCGACCGTGGACGGACGGGAACGACCTGAGAGACCAGGATGTGCAAGGCTAGGGGCACGTTGACCAGACCACCATCCTTGGGCAAGAGTAGACACCTCTTCTGACACGTCAACACGTCAACACGTCAACATGGGATCAGCACCTGAAATATGCATGTATCAGAATCATCACTGAACACGGGTACGCGCACCGGAGCCAGGTAGACTCCGAACAGCGATGTACCAGGGTAACACCAAAACGTGACACAGAGGATGAGGTTGAGGCCTAGTTATCACACGTGGCCAGTAACAAAAAACAACCGGTGCATTGACATAGGCGGTCGAGGCAACGAGAGAAACGTACAGATGAGGATCATCCCTTCGAGCCAGTTTGACTTGCCATCTTGGACGACATAGTTGACTGTGAGCACTACATAGAACGTGGGTTACAGGTTGCTGGATCGGCAAGAGGAAAGCAGGGGACGCACCTGAAAGGAACATGACGATGGACTGGAGAGGGTCAAACAGGAGTGTGAGCGGCTTGCCGAGTATCCATCCCAACGTAACAATAAACCTATATTGGTGATCAAGGTAAGCGTCCATGGCACCGTCACATCGGTAACCCGTGAGAGGAAGGGGGACGACGTACGGAATGACAATGAGCGCGATTTGCTGGTGGACGAGGTTATTGCATTCTGGAAACGGTGTATAGTGAAGGAGAACTAACAATGCTGGAACCAACTGCAACACCCAGACTTAACGTCAATTACCGTACGGGCGAAAACTCAGAGGGGTGTAATTAACTTGTTACAAAGCACCCCCATTATGGAGGGGTTACTAACTGGCGGTTATGAACCCAGGTCACGTGACATATTTTGATCACGTGATCACGTGACAGCTCTGCCTCGTTCTATCGTCATCACAGGGATCGCGGATTTCTTATATACCCCTTATATACTCTGCAAGAAGTGTATTTTGTATAAGACCATATAAACCCTTATAAAGGTAGGTCACTTACAGCATATGTAACTGACCTGATACACCTGTAGTGGTAGTAACAATCTTTTATTTTTGGGCAATATTTGTCAGCATGATACATAACATCATTAGTCCAATCAAATATAATGGTTTATAAGGGTACATCCCTTTTGTACAAATGTATCATCCTGATTACAGTTCACAAGTATTGCAGATGATATATTTGTTGCACAGATATCTCAATTTTCTACCATTTCTCGACAAATTGCTATAATTTTTACAATTATCACAAGCACATCTTGAAGTAATCACCAGAACTAACAAATTTGTACCATTTTGCAAGAAACTGCTCTAATGGTTATAATCATCATAGCCACCAGTAATGATATGCTTGCCATGAAATCACTTAATTGCAGGTGTGGCACATAAATTTATTTTATATACCATTTCTCGACATACTGCTATAATAGTTATAATAGCCAACACCAGAAGTATTTATCTGATTGCCATGAAACCTCTGATTTCCAGGAGTTGCCCATGTAGATAACATTTCACTTTCTGCTGGACACACACATTTCTGAGACCACAGATAAACAAATAAAATTTATTAATATGTTTGTTATGTAGAAAATTAATTAGCTCCTGTGTGCCACTGTATTGGCCATTGTGCTGTCAGTTGTGCATACCACAGTGTTGTCACTGCAGCGCCTCTTGAATGACACTGCCACTGACAGCTTGTCGGCTGCTTGGGGAGAATAGTCAAGTACTGCCTCATGGCTGAATACTTGTCTATTCACAACCAATATGTGTCAGATGTGTAGTTAGACATGGTATGGACCACTTACCTATTCCACCACAGCAGCAACTCATCCACAAATGCCCAATCCTCTGCATGCTCAGTGGCTTCGAACCAGTTCACGATGTTGTTGTAGAATAGGGGATGTTCAAATATACTGTCCATGAGCCTCCAAGTCCCATAGTGTTACGCTTGACCCGGGTAGGGGCAACCGTAGCCCTAGTAAGTCGTTCTTCAAGGGGCGAGGGCAAGCTCGAGTTAATGGGTCGAGCCTGGTCGAAGATACCGAACGTCTTCGGGCGGAAGGTTTGGTTAGAAAGATGTAGATTCAAGGCAAGGTACACGGTAGAACGAGGTAAGCTCTAGGGAGATCAAAGCTAAGGTATCGAAGGTGAATGATGAAAGTATTAAGTACGTTCCAGGGCGAAGGGTAAGGACTTAGGGCATAGGTACAAGGGTATGGGCGAAGGGCGATCTCATAGATCGGGGCGAAGGGCTAGAGTCTAAGATACGAGGGATAGCGGAATAGGATCAAAGAGGAACGGGGTGGAAACCGGCTAAACCGGGATGGATCGAGAGGGAGATCTATTAGTAGGGGTAGACGGGAAACTTGCCTAAGTGAGGGACGTCGGGGTATGGGGCTTTCCATACAAGGGAAAGACAAGAGCGAGGGGGTTTTCCTGGGGGTGGGGAAGGGCAAGAGTGAGGGGATTCCCCTGGGGTGGGGAGGGGTAAGAGCGAGGGGATTCCCCATTGTAAGGGGAGACAGGAGCGAGGGTTTCCCATGATGGGAAAGGAAGGGGCGAGGGGATTTCCTGTGGGGAGGGGAAGGCGAGAGAGAGGGAGTTCCTCATGACGAGGGGAAGACGAAGACGAGGGAGCGAAGGGGAGAAGGTGAGGGTGTGAGGAGGAGGGGATGGTTAGGATGACCATTGACGAGGAAAAAGGATGAGGGGGTAGGCGACCCCCGAATGAATCGTAACACATAGCTCAAGAGGGCAAATTGAACCTACAGGCTTTGGGTCAGCATGCTCACCCAGGCCTGCAAGGCAAGTGAAACCACTCACCTGTACCACTACATATGCAATGGCCCATGGTTCCACTTTCTTCATGTGGAGGAGGCTGGCCACATTCATATGAGTATGTCTTTCTGCATGGTGTCGCTTGGGTCACCCATTTGGATGGTAATTCAGCTTGCCTTTGTCAGTGACAGAGCTCAGGGAGGTGAAGATTAACTTGAATGCCTAGGGATCTTTTGTAAGTTGACAGATTGCTTGTTCAAACAATACAAAATCCAAATACCTTCACAAGTAAGCTGCCTTGGAATAGGCCTTCAGTGGGGTATGTTGGGTTGTACTTCCTATGCTTGTAGAGAAAGCATGGCCATGAGCTTGCTGTTATGAGGAATTCAGGATGCCAATCCTGAATTTTTTCCCGATGCCTTCATCAGGGATTTGAAATTGTTAGCCATGCATATCAATAGTTATCATAAGATCATACTTGGGATTGTCCCAGTCATATTCCACAGGACATAGATTTTGGGCTGTGGTGTCATTATGAAGGCCGTGACCTATCTTGTCATGTGGTATGAGTTGGGGGCTGGATGGGTTGGATGCAGTTAGCCACATCACTATAATGGTTTTGAGGTGGGCAGCATTGTCACTATGAGCAGCATCTGCTTCTTGCGATAACTGAGGCATCATGTTCAAATTATTGAATAATAGTTAAAAATTCTTCATGAATGTTACCTGCTTGGTAACACTGTCTAGTTCACTGATATTCTTTGGATCAAGTACCCACTCCCAGAGTCCAGGGATCCACCTCATTAATTCTTCATAGCCTTGGTATAAGCAGTTCTCCCTACATGTGATATCATCAACATAGCAAACTAGCAAGTAGTTCAACTTACCGTTGTGTATGGACCTGAACATCCCAGTCTAAGGTGCCCTGTCAATCTGCCTCACTGATCAAGTCAGTGATATTGTCACACATGGTCACCAGCCTTTTGATGGCTCTTCCATGATAAAGCCAGGTATTTGAACTGTGAAAAAATATTAAGTGTGAAGCTGTGGGTCAATAAATATAAATCTGCTTACCGGTGGGCTGTCTCTGGAACCCCAGTGCTTGAACCACATAGTTGATGCTGCAACCTCATGATCTGTTCTTGCAATCTGGCCATTGAAGGTTGTGCTGATGCTATGACTGCTGCTGGGGTTCTGGTGTGGAGGACAGCAGTGCATGAGTTAGTTACCATGAGTGTTTGACCTTCACGAGCTGCACACGTTTTATTAGATAGTTGCACAGCAAGGGAACTTTGACTGCGACAACAATATCCTGGTACCTGAGGTGTCATTCGTAACCCCATAACCTATGACTTATATGACAATGAATTGTCAATGGCATGTACCTCTTGTGTGGGATTTGTAAGTAACAGGGTCAACCCATGAATTAGGCAGCATACCAGGAAGTACTAGATGGTACCTATGGCTGGGCATTGGTAAGTAATTGCTCCAACAGAAGGTCAAAGTGGCATACTACCAATGAATGGTAGTTAGGGCTCCCTGCTGGAAGGCAATGACCATAGGGATGAATGAATCACCAGAGTTAGTGGTGGACAACAACAGGCAGAAATTGTGGTAGTCAAGGCTCCCTACTAGTGGGGAACAACCATAGGGGCAAATGAATCACCAGAGCTAGCAGTGGACAACAACAGGGAGGAATTGTCCCTCCTACATCACGCTGCCATGGTTGAGACTGTGTAGAACTATTGGTTACCTGTATCACACTGCCCTGTTTGAGACCCCATAGAACTATTGGTTGGAGCTGGGGTGATAAGTATAAATGCATGATTGAGAGACCTCCCCCCCAAGAGTTGTCCAACAATGTGCCTCCAACTCCTCCTTGAGCTTGAATGCAATATATTCCTCATGCTCAAGGATGAGCCTAATGTCTGCCACTATGCCCTGGTAGCCAAACACATGCAAGTGTGGTAAGTAATTCATATGCTTCCAGGGGAAATAATCTTACCTTGGAAAAAAAGGCTCCAGCCTTACATCTGCCACTTGGTCCAACTGTGGGATCACACTATGGCAGAAAAATTCCTGGAGTTCCTGCTGGAGCTCTTGGCTGCTCGCCTCTTCAACATATGTGAGCTCTACATTGGTAGATCGGTCAACATGGACACTGCAGCTGATATCCTCTACCTCTGCCCAGAACTCACCGTCCTCACAATCACTTTCCCCTACCGCCATATCAACAAGGTCACTAAGAACCCTTTACTGGTTCTGCTGAATGCAATGTAGGACCTCAAAACAAGATACATTGGTTTAGTGACAGCCTGCCATGAGAATCGCGTAGTCTACTTACCAGATATCGAGGTCTTCCAGCGCATCACCCACCTGCACCTCTCAGCTACTGGGATTGCATCACAAACTATTCCCCTTGGTTTTAATCACCTTCCAAACATCACTCACCTCTCTCAACTGGAGGACTACACACTCCTGCACTGCCGGGCTGAAAGCTTTCCTGGCAAGGGAAATGACAGCGGTCCTCATTCTGTGGATTAGGGGCTATCAGCTTCCTTCAGAGGTGATAGACAGCCTTCGATGGCGAGATATTGTGGATCGGTGGGTGGTACTGTTAGAGAAGCAGCTCATTCTAGAGTACCATGAGCATGGTGGGTTTTGGGCACATGCTGAGTGAGTAGTTCAGTGGTGAGTGAGCAAAAAAGTGAGCCAACTCACCATTCTATTTTACCTTGTTGCTGACTCTACTCTTGAATAGGGGACACGTTTACCTGTCCAATGCGCCTGAAACATCCGGCCCTGTATAATGCCAGTTGGAGCTGGGCAGACGCATGAGCTACTGGCAAATTTACTAAGTATATAACATTCCAATGTATATGCATGAGTCTAGAGCGATTAGATTTGATGAGATGATGATCAGAGATGAGGGACATGGGCACGATGGCTGATTTTGGGGGGTGTCTAGATTGATCTGAATTAGTAAGAATGGGGGGCAAGCTGTGATGTACCAAGGTATATGCAGATGTCCTCCAGGAGGGAACAGATACAATGGGAAGTTGTCCACAAGGTTTTTGCATGAAGATAAGCGGTGGGTTCTAGATCGATGTGAATCAGTATAAGTGGGGGCAAGCAGTGACATACCAAGATATATGCAGATGCCCACCAGGGGGAAATGATGGGAAGTTGTCCACAAGGGTTGGCACGAAGAGAAGTGGTGGGTTCTAGATCGATGTAAATCAGTACAAGCGGTGGCAAGCAGTAATGTACCAAGATATATGCAAATGCCCACCAGGGGGAAACAATGGGAAGTTGTCCACAAGGGTTGGCATGAAAAGAAGTGGTGGGTTCTAGATTGATGTTAATCAGTAAGAATGGGGGCAAGCAGCGACATACCAAGATATATGCAGGTGTCCTCCAGGAGAAAACAGGCATGACAGGATGTTGTCCACAATGGTTGGTGTGAAGAGCAGCGGTGGATTGATGACAGACAAAAAAATGGAGGACAAAAGGACCACGATTGAAGAGTAAGGGACAGTAACACTCTGAAGAGTCTTTAACCCCACTGTTGCTCGATGCAAGGTGGTGATGGGGTGACTTGATGGACACAAAGTCCAAGAGCGCTCTCAGTGCAATACAAAGTCTGACCACTGAGATGCGAGCAAGTGGCACAAAGCCAACTCAATGGAATAACAAAACCAGAGGGCCGTGGACTTGAGGGATTGTCTGAGGCTGCATGATGGGTATTGAAACGCTGTTGTTGGAAGGCTCAGAAGGGGCCAGAAGAAGGTGGGTGATCGAGCAAAGGGCAAAGTGAAGGGAGAGTAGCAAGTGAGGGTGAGGTCCAGATGCTAACCCATGCCTTCCTCATCCCATCATCACTCGGCATCCCCTGAATTGCCTCCTCACCTCCTCCCTCCCGCGCCATCCACAGCAATTGCTCAATAGCGATCTTGTAGGACCCACCAGCCAACCACCTCAGGCCCACTCCCTCCTCCTTGAGTTGGCTTTGTGCTGCTCACCCACATCTCAGTGGTCAGACTTTGTGTCGCACTGAGAGCACTCTTGGATTTTGTGTCCATCAAGTCACCCCATCGCCACCTTGCATCGAGTGACAGTGGGGTTAAAGACTCTTCAGAGCATTACCGTCCCTTCCTCATCCATATCTACCTCCTCCCTCTGCCCTTCATGTCAATCCTCTCCCTGTGGACAGCAATCGGTACATCTCTGCTTCCCGCTGATCCAGTTTCTCATGGATTATCACAGCGTATCATTTCTCCCCCCTCCTTTCCTTTAGCAACTCACTGCCCTTCATGCCAACCCTCAGATGTCCACAGTGCTCACTCGTTTCAGATGTCAATTGTGCCCCAATGACTGTGAGTGCATCCTATTTTAACTAGGGAGTAAGCTTACAGTACACAATAGCTACTTTCACCTGCCTGGATGTGAAGGCCATCGCCTGTCAGAGCCATGGGGTGATGGTATACACCTCACTGAATATGCCATTTGTCCCTGAGCCCCACCACGATGATGAAGAACTTTGTGCCCGAGCAGATGGCTGATTTGGAACAGTGGACTGCTTTCAGTGGCCACAAGTCTACTGCAAGGAATACAAATACACTGTCTGTGTTCCTTGAGAACAAGATCATCCCCATCCTGATCCGCTCACCTGGGCATGGTATACACCGACCCATGAAGATTTCATTGTCTTACCAACAGCTGCTTTCGCTGTCAGTAAACTGAAGCAAGAAAAGGCGGTGGGGGTTGCATCCCTGCACCCAATTGTCTCCAATCATTATGCCACCTGGAAGAAGAACCGTGGCGACAAGAAAGACATTGCAGTGAAGATGCTCCAGTCACTGCAGCACACAGTTATGATATTACTCCAACATCCCCTCACTTACTGTGATGTCATCGCTTTCGTCACAGAAGCCCAACAGACTTTTCTTGACATATATGCGTTCTTGGACTTCGTTGAGGTTGTATTGCCTTGCCTTGCCTTCCCCTCTGTGTCTCATCCAGTCCGGTCAGACTGGATGGGGGCCTTCACTTAAGACATGGCCATTTGTGGCAAACTCTTCTGTGCAGGTGTCCCCATGTGGCTGATGTGATTTGAGTTCACAATCATGGAGCAGATGATCATCGAGCACCCAGTGACTTTTTCCTTCCCCGAAAACATCATCCGAGCCATGTATTCCAAGCGCAGCAAATCCGTGGCACCTTTCAACCTGCTTTATCATGGCCAAGGGGGGTTTTCCCAACACATCAACTCACATTGACACTATATGGGCATGACGCATCCCAACCCTCCAATTGAATCCACCTTGCAGGGCACCTCCCAAGTGGGCAGAGCGCCTACTCAATCTCTGGTGAGGAAAGGTGATCAGAAGCTGAGGCAGAGGCAGAAGCAGTGCAGCCGGCCTCAGCAATCCCAACAAAGTAGGTATATCAAAACACATAACTCTACCCTTGTACTAACTATATTCAGGTGGTGTATCTAGTTGCCGGGACAAGTGGGTTGAGTTGCAAGTCCCTGAGATGCCCTCGCCTTTGCCTGCATGGGAGAACACAATGAAGCGCATGGACAAGGACTTGGCCAGGATCAAGATGAGCTGGGTGGATCGTGGATATTGTGTACCCGAGCCTGCCCTTCTCATCATGGGCCAGACACCTGAATGGTGGCAACTTTTCATGACAAATTGGCTTGTGGTCCACCATGATTGGATCAGTTGCCTCAAGCACAACCCTCCTCCTCACTTCCCTCCACCACAGCTGTACAGGGAATTCCTCCACAGTGTGCCTCCAAAGGACAACCTTCTGGCTGCAGGTCCCTCATCTGGTCCCATGAATAATCATACCAAGAGCCGCAAGTTGGCTGTGTGGGATATTTTTGGGAAGGAAGGCACCGCCATCACTCAAGGATCCTCCTGGGCCCCAAAGGAAAATGTCAAGTGGCACAAAAAACTCATACCAATCACGACCTTGCTCAACCCGCCTGCTTGCCTCATCAGAGCCATCCTGTGGGAGACATACGAGATCGGTTTCTGCTATGAACTTCATGCCCTCGATCAGGTGATGGTCTCCCAGCTCTGGGCCAACCATCACATCAAGAGGCTTTCACTGCTCTATTGTGTTTTCCTGGGCACTGTGGGGCTCATGATGTGGATGGAGCCACTCCCAATGAAGCCAGGAGACATAGGCCTCATGGATACCTTTGGTGACAATGTGCAAGTCCTGCACAGCTTCTGTCTGCTCCTCGCAGCCTGGCCTGATGCTCATCCCTTGTTCTCTGCATTTGCCAGTGCAGTCAGTGTCACAAAGGACTGAAAGGATGCTGAGGCATACAAGGTGATGTTTCAAGCTTGTATATTTTATGTCCAGACATTTTTCGAGCACTTTGGCAGACCCCCTCTTCTCCCCCATGCATTTCCCTTTGAATATCATGAATAATCTGTCACTTCTGTGCTCAATTCTCCTTTTTCTTTTTCTTCCAATCCTTTGAAATCATTAATACCATAATGCTCTCCTATTGTTCTATGTCACTCAATATCAATACTAGCGCATATCAATCATCTGAACATCCAACTAGCTAACATCTGAACATTCGATTACTGTTCACAACACAAGGTTAACCAATCCATCATCTAGACACCAGCCTTGTGGTGGATCATGGATCACTAGGTCTATCAAATAACACCACCTTGAGCATGGCGCAAATTTATAAAAGATTCACAATCAATGAAAACCAGCCTCATTGCTGATCATGGATCACTAGGTACGTCAAATAACACCACCTTGAGCATGGCACAAGCTTATAAAAGATTCAGTCAATGCAAACCTGCTTGCTCCTGACCCCTACCCATCCACCTTGGTACCTGCTCAGCTTTCTTCCATTTCTCTGGTCTCTAGTGTCTTGCTGACCCTTGCTAACCACTATGTTTAAGTGTGGTGAGAATTGTCCGCGTTCCTTCAGTTCTCAGAGAGGACTCCTCCAGCATTGATCATCATGTGTGACTTATTGATCAGACCATGCTCTGCATCTCGCAAGGTTATCCACCACCTTACAGCTGCCTGAAAAGCGGGCAAGAAGTCTGAGCGAGGTGAATATTTAGCGATAACTTTTTCACTATGATACAATCTAATCTGGTTGTCAATCGTAGCGAGCAGGTCACCATGTCTTGCCGCCCCCTGATTGCAGTTGCCCATCGGCCAGCCATAGTGAGGTGAGTAGTCAGGATAGTATTTCCATAAGGATGCCATGTAATTTATTTGCTATTCTGTAGCAGCCAGGCCACCGTGTCTCACCATCCCTCATCTACAGTGACCCATCAGCCATCCAAGACTGTAACACCCAAGCCTCATCCTCACATGAGTGTCGCACACCTTGAAACCGCAGATTGCCAGCAAGGGATCAGAACCAGCTGCCTGAGCCTCCTGTGTCGACAAATGCTCCACCTGCGCCTTCATCCATTGCCCACCATGTATTCCTGCATGTATTTGACTCTTTCCACACTCAATTCAACTAATTTGGAATCGCCTGCAAATACCAGCACCAACTGACTTACAACCCAGATTCCTTCGTCACCTCGGACGATTTATCGAACTCAAACTCTTACTCATTGGACCAGCCAGTCCCCCAGCAAGAAGATGTCCAACCACCATGGCCATGGGCTAGCATGACCATATGGCACTTAATGACTTGGGCTTTCACAGGAAGCTGTCAGAAGTCTGCGAGTGAGGTGACCCAACTGGTCCACGATGTTCTTGAAGCCCCTGACTTCAGCACCACAGAGCTGACAGGCTTTGATGCTCACACAGAGATCCACCACTCGGATGCTGCCCAGAAGACGATATCGACTTCAGTCATGCATCTGCATGGCCGATCTACCTTTACTTCGGCAATTTGTCCAAATATGCTCATACTGTTCTGGAAGAAGGAGCTTGCCATCCAATTGCATTCATTCCCTATGTAGGTGTCCAATGAGCTATAACCTGACCCCTGCCATCTCACCAGTCTTTTAGCTTCCTGAGTCAATACACAGTTTCATAACTGAACTATTGAACAAAAAGAACAATGCCAAGATGCTCACCCACTGCAAACATGCGCTCATGCACACTGTGTGGAGGATTTTACTAGATGAAGAGTTTGTGGAGGCATACGACAATGGTATAGTCATCAGATGCTTTGATGGCGTCACCAGGCGGGTGTATCCACAGATATTCATGTACTTGGCCAACTACCCCAAGAAGTGAGCCCACAATCAGATGTAGTTGCACATGCTGACCTTCCAGGGTCCTACTTGCGACAATCCGAGATAAAGGCATCTGCCTGTTTCCACAATGCTTGATTCCAAAGTCAAGCTTCCATCACCTTGGCTTTCTGAGTGACTTGTCAGCCAGACTGACGCATACCTGTATCCATTTCCAGCACAAGGTTCTAATTGCAAGGCGGGCCATCTACAAGCTCAGCAAGGGTTTGAAGAGCATGCACGTTGAGCACATGTTGAAGCCTGAATCACTCGTCCTGACAATGGTAAGTGGCCCCAATCTCTATTGCATAGAGAACTTAATCACCCAGTGCTTAGAATGCCTTCATCAAGCGTCTCTCACATCTTGGATTTGATATTTTAACTATGCTAGTGGTTGATTTATTGCACGAGTTCAAACTGGGAGCACTGAAGCAAATCCTCAAATACATCATTAGAATCATCCATGCAGTTAACTCCACTCGTGTACATATCCTCAATAAAAGGTATCTGTGAACTCAGTATGATGACCAAGCTGACATGCTTCTTATAGGTTTCCTGCAGTTTCACCTTTCAGGCTACATGCCATCCACCGCTTCCTGAGCAATGTTGCCAATACTACTCAGCACCTGGTGTGGCACTTTGAGGATGTCCTCCAGGTAATGGTCACTCCATCCATGTCATTGGGCCCATAATAACCTGCACCACATGTACAGTGTTCCATGCCTGTATTCAAAGGGTTACTGCCACCTATCCATGAGGACATTGTTCAAACCCTCCTGTTCCATCTGGCCAAGTGGCATGCATTGGCAAAACTGAGGCTCCATACCAATGACACTCTAGCTCTGCTCCATCAGGCCCTGTGTCAGCTTGGAGTGCAAGTGCGAAGATTCCAGTGTGTCACTTGCCCTGCCTTTGAAACGATGGAATTACCTCAAGAATCAGCTCAAAGGCAGCAAAGGAAGTGTACCAAGTTTCAATCCGGCCACTGGAGGAAGCCTGCTACCTCAGGAATGTTACTGAAGACATTCAACATCAACACATACAAGTTCCATGCATTGGGGGACTATGAGAAGACGATCAGGATGTTTGGTATGACAGATTCATACACAACTCAAGTGGTGAGCGTTTGTCACAATCTATTGTTCACCAAAAGGACCTTATGACAATATCATAAGGGCGAACGAGCACACAGGCTGATCAAACAATTTTACGGCTGTTCCAACAAAAAAGCAGTTGAGGAACAATTTGCAAAGCAGGAGAGGCAACAAATGCTTCTCAGGCGCCAACTTGAACTGAATAACCCAGTGATGGAGGAAATTGGGGAGATAGATGCCTGTGTGCAGTTACATCATTCTATGGCCAATAAACTGAGAGGTGACAACATCTTGAGCCTACCCCACTTTCTCCTGGAGCACCAGAGTGACCCTGCACTGAAGGTAGTGTGGTCTGTTACAGTCAGTCTGCACATTCTGATGATGTTTACGGTGGTAAGCTGGACTTTATGCAGTCCCTTAAAGATCATTTAATGTCAAGGCTGCATGGTCTGCATTATGATGGTGATGAGTGGACGTTCACTTCGCAGCAGCACAACAATGTTGGTCTCATAAACTTCAATGCAATTGTAGAGTTGAAGATCTTATGCATCAACTATACTACCTACAACATCCAACGGGACTATGATATCATACAAACAACCTGCGGTGACGTGGTAATGACATCTTCAAGGGATGAGGCACACCCTTTCTGGTATGCTCAGATTCTCCATGCATTCCATATCCAGGTCCATTTTTGTCCAGGAGGGTCAGTCATTTGAAGCAGAGCATGGAAGTTCTCTGGATCTGTTGGCTCAGAATCAAACAGGATCACAAATGGGGCTTCAAAGAGGCCTGTTTACCCAAGGTAGGCTTTGTCCCAGATTGTACTGACCACATACCATTCGTGTTCTTAGATCCATCATTGGTGATCTGTGGTTGTCATCTAATCCCTGCATTCTCTGATGGTCGCACTTGCAAGCTTCTGCAAGTTGGGCCATCATTGGCAAGACTTCCTGGGGAAAATGATGACTGGGCTGCCTTCTATGTGAACATGTGAGCATGTCCTCCGGGTTTGTTTCAGTTCGGCAGGTAATCGTGAAACTAGTTTTGTGGACCAGGACATGTTTGCCCAATTTGCAGGAATAGGGGTGGGTCATCTTGCCCAGAATGTATGAGATCAAGTTCCTGCACTGTTCTTGGAGACTGGTGAAGAATCAGATGACAAGGATGATGTTACAATGCAAGAGGTTGATGACAGCCAGCCAGCAGACCATGATGATCATGGCTCTGTCGACAGAGAGGAGGAGGAGGAGGAGACTACAAGCCAGGCAAGTGAAGATGAGGAAGGCAGCAAGGAGGATAAGAGACTGTAGTGGGTGAGTAGTCAATTGTTGCTCAAGGAATGTTCTTGCTACTAAACATGCCAAATCACTCAGGCATACTTGGGAACTAACTCAGGCTTAGCTGTGTGCCACCAACTGTTGTTACATGATCCCGAGCATCCAGGTGTTGAAAAATGTATTTGTGAAATCACTCGGACTTAGTTGCGTGCTACCTATCAAGGATGAGAGACCTTGACTCCTGGAACTCCTTCAAGATATGGTCAACAAGGGCAATGTCAGAGTCCTCTCCACCGAGGTGAGAGTCATCATTGGTTGACTTGACCTTGAAGATGCCCTTCTGCATCTCCAGGGATCATCAGCATCTTCACCCACCCCACCTGGCATCAAGGACGATACAGCAAAGATTGTGTCAGCATCCTCATCACCAGGACTTGCCCAAGCAGCTATTTTTCACTCAAAAACCAGCCCTATCCCACTTACAACCTGCTGTTGACCAAGAAGTCCATGCTGCCTCCCACTGCCAACCCTTTCACTGCCTTGTCAAGTATGAGTCCTTTGCTGTTGTGTGGGTAGCAAAGCCAGTATTCCCCCCTCCCCCAAATTCTTCTGCGGTGTACTTGGCTCCCCACCACTCCCAGTACACCTTCACCCTTGTATTCAGCCTCAATGTCCCCAGCATCATCAGTGTCTCCACACACCCCACCTGGCATTGAGGACTGCGGCGAAGATTGTATTACCATCACCATCACCAGGTTTCATGCAAGCAGAGGCCATTCCTGTTGTTTACTCAAAAATGAAGATGTTTGCATTTGCTTCGCCCACCGTGTGGTAATTAATCAATAGTGTAGCACATGTTATTCACCTAGAACTGTCATTTTGAAGATGACACCTATTGTATACTACTCACCACCTCACTGTTATCCCAGGTCACCTACCAAATAATAAAGGACCTATGTATACCCTATCCTACTCATGCCTTGGGGGGTACCTGGGGGGGGAGGGGCGTTACTTGCTTCATTTCACATTGGTATGACCAGTTGTTCAATGGGCAGCACTGCCTGCTAGTAATCAGCCAACATTATCACACTAATATAAAAATTGTATTTGTTGGGAAACCCTTATATACCAATCTAACAAGGGATTGCTTGCCTGCAGATATGACATTATGATGATATCATGATAAGGTCTTATATGATCTTATATGGGCCAAAATCAATTTGCATTCTGGGTCAAGTTACAAGAAAATATAAGGATATCATACTATGTGGCAGTAATAGCTGGTTTTCCATCTATGCCGCACTAATATAAGATTTATATTTATTGGGCAACCCTTATATGCCAATATAACAAGGATGACTTGCTAGCAGATATGTATTTTGATGGCACCATGATAAGGTCTTATATGGTCTTATATAATCCATATATAATCACAATTGTATGGATGAGTTGCCAATATTTGTCATGCAAATACACATCTTATAAACCCTTGGCAAGAAGTGGCATAGCGTGTGAAAATACTATTTTATATAGGAAACCTGTGGTACACCCAATGTGTCTACCAATTCCAAGTGTCATCCAAATCCTCTACCTCTTCGGTTGGATGGTTCAAATTTTCATCAATCTCTCTTCCCAGAAGTGGAGCCCCACCCTTCTTGATCACCTGAGTCACTACTGCAGCTCCCAAAATCAATGTCTTGCTCCATCTTGAAGCAAAATTCCCTCTTTCTCTCCTGGACACATGGTGTCTCATTGAGCCATGTCTCCACATCCTCTTCACTGAGCTCCTCTGTTCCATCTGCATCCTCAGCAGTCAGGTAACTCCCTTCAACCCTGTGGCCGATCACTGCCTTGGCCTGGAAGGAAGAATCAGATGTTGGGTTCAGAAGTGATTGTAAATTGTAAAATGACACTGTCAGATATTCCCGTTGACCTGCATGAAACTGGTTTCATGCATAGTCAGAAAAGCTACCACCCGAGAATGGATATCTCTATCACTTGGAGCGGTTAGAATCCTTGGATACTATAGGGCCAGATAACCCTTAGTATGACCTACCTTCCCCTATTTTTTATTGGAATATTTTACCAGAAGAATATGGAGATATAAATAGTTTTATTCAACCACAACT
>JBBPQV010000295.1:0-25917 GCA_038092675.1 Boletus rufocinnamomeus
TGATGGGCTCATGGGACCAAGTCAGAATTGCTCCCACGAGTCTGAGAATTGATATTTTCACTTGGCAAGTGCTTCCAACCTGGTTACGAAACCACATCTTTGACCTTCCACCGACTCTTGATGAGTTGCTGGATCCTCCTGAAGAGACTGAGATTCGTGAGATTGAATTGTTTTTGGCCGGTGAGAAGGGTGAGGATGAGATTGTGGAGATGGTGCAGCACAAGACAGCTGTGGCAAAGGGCGAGGTGATTGAAATTGACTCGGATGAGGATAATGACCCAGTGGAGCAGTGTGTTTCGCAAGGTTCAGGCAATGGACTTGTGCAAGCAGCTTGAGAGGGCGGTGTTGGAGTACAGTGAGGGCAAGGATTTAGTGTTGTTAAGGCAGTTGTGTCGTTTCCATGCACAGCTATGGAGTCAGGAGATGGCCAGCACAAAGCAGATGACATTGGATCACTTCATATCTTGTGCCATGTCGTCATCATAGGAGTTAGTACTGGTTGTCAACAACAGAGCCTTGTGACATCTATGTTATGTGACATTTATGTCACACTTTGTCACACATCCTCATCTTGCATATCCATAATAATGCATTGGGATTTGGTGGGTCCCGACGTTATGCATTATGAGCATATGTACTGTACATCGACACTGTCACGTTTCGCGTACGGTCCTTTCCTTGCATCATCTCCCTCGCCATCGGAACTGATGAAGCTCAATAAAAAATCAGGTGGAGGACTGTCTGTTCAAGGTCCCGCGCGGGCCGTTCGAATCGGAATCCATCGTCTTCAGGGACATGTTCCTTCTCCCCACAGGAGACCTCCATGAAGAAGGCAAGAGTGACGAGAACCCCATCCACCTGACAGGGATCACAAAAGACGAGTTCGAGCAACTCCTGAGCGTCCTTTTTCATAGGTGAGTCCACCGTCCGCGCGATCATCGATTTCGATCGCCATCGCTGACATGCATGATCACCATGACGGAACCCTTTTCCATTTCCACTTTCACCGACTCATCGGCAGACCCCACGGCGCGTGTCAGAAACCGCTGCCAGAGACCGACGACCAATGGACGTCTGTCCTCAAATTCGCGGTCCTCTGGGGATTTGACACCGTCCGCCAGGTCGCGATGGATCACCTCAAAGAGTCCGAGTCATTGTCAGCCGTGGACAAGATCATCCTCGGAGAGACTTATGACCTGGACTTTGGGACTTGGTCGTTGCCTGCTATGCACGAGATCGTGCGACGGCACAAACCGATCAGTGTTGCAGAGTCTCGGCGCATGGGTCTCGAGATGACACTCAAGCTCGCTTTCGTGCGCGAGCGGGTTTCATGCAGCCATCGACTCACTTCCACCGAACTCATTGCAGGGCGTAGACCTGATGTTGAAACAGTCGACTTCTCACGAGTCCTCCGGGAAACTTTCAAAAAGTCCTCAAATTGACCGTTCGCTCAGGAAACATCATCTACCACACAAATGTACGCTTGGACACGTATGAAATGTACGATACAGTTCCGGGAATACGTAGCCTCACCGACATGACGAGAGACAAAAGTCTATGAACATGGAAAGGGACGGAAACTCGACTGTAGCTGTAGGGTATCTGGATCAAAAACTCATGTGTCCGTGACCCATACACGCTTGCAGTCCAAACGTCTTTCACCGCTTCTCCTTGAGCTTCAACCACACCACGCCGATCAGAATGATGCCAAAGCCGGCAATGAACGCAAACAGAACCAGGACATCTCTGTAGTAGCTGCTGGGGTCAAAGCCAAAGAGCTGGGGGCAAGTAAGAAATCACGCAGCGAGCGACGTTGAGATTTAAGGCACATACCATCTCCATGATCAACGACGCGGAGATATCGATCGGGACGCCTTGCAATACGTCAACAATCATGAGCCCTGAGCCTACCTCGTTTACGGACAGCGCTTCGAGGGTGTACTAAATTGTGAATGCGTGTGAATAGACACGGGCTCTTGCATACGGTAGGATATTACCTTCAGAGGACACAACCATTGCAACCATCGGAGTACTGGTGGGATGGATGTCAAGTGAACAAAGAATCCGGCATAAGTCATCTGGTACAACGCCGTGAGAGCGGAGACAAGGATCGCAATACCCCCGTTGTGGAAGAGCGTCGCGAGGAGGAAGTTCTGCGGGTTGACAGATGAGAGGCTAACGTATGCCTAGGAAAAGGACACGCACGAAAAGCGTCATGACAAGTGTATATAGGACTAGGACGAATAAGAATTTGAAAAAGTGAGCTGCGTCATGAGCGAGCCCAGCCATCCAGTACGTCCTAAAAAACGTGTCAGTGCTCAGAGTTGAGGCTCGTCAGGTCGAATCAACAGACGTCGTGGACACAATGATCGTCGGAAGAATGCGCAGTGGGATGACATCAAAGAAGAAACGAGATAAAAGCCAAGCAGTCGGACTGGCAGGCAGACGTCAGCTTTGTCAACGAAGAGAATAATGCAAGGCAAACCTGTAATACGAGTTGGATCGCTCGCGAACAAAGAGCGGTCGTATTTCGACAATGTTGTACAAGGCGCTCAGAGATGAGAACGCAATGAGTGAACCCTACGTCTCTAGATCAGCGTATTGTCATCGGTAGAGACAGGTAGATGACGAACCAAGAAGAACAAACATCCCACACGAGATTGGAACCCAGCAATAGTAAACCCAGTTTGGAAGTACAGTCCACCTAACGCAATGATCTCAGTACCAAGTATCACAAGATATTCTCATTCGGCGCACCGCAGAAAGCTCCTAAAATGGCAGAGATAATCAAATGAGTAAAGAACAGTGACTTGTCCCTAAACCATGCCGTCTATAAGCTACTCGGGAGGCAGAGAAATATATAACACACCGACGCAATAACTTCCATTCACGCCCACATAGTACTTGGAACTGTGTGAGGAATGTCACCGCATATTGTCCCGTGATGCTCCGGTTGCGAGCGATCAAAGCCTCCACATCGGTACCGTTGGCTTTTTCATCAGAGTCGCGGTTTACTGTGGCTGCACGCTGTTCGTCAAGTTTACTCTTTGCGACCGTTGAGGTTGAGATCGAGCCAGCCGGGGCAGCACTCGCAATTTCGAGAAGATAATCCGCGACATTGTACCCCTCTTCGTACGGAAGTATTTCCGATTCACCTGTTCTCTCAATGTCCGCATCACGAACACTTGTGAAGTACCTTTCGGGAGCCAAACCGCCTGGCCCAGAATACAGTGCTCGTCCGCGTGAGAGGAGCAGAACGGAGTCAAACGAGTGATAAAGACGGGAGCTGCAAAAGCACAATCAGATTGCAGATCAGCCATGGTTGAACACAGGTTACTCACCTTGGCTGATGCACGCTGCAAATGACCGCAACACCCTGATTGTGCCCTTCCACGGAGCCAAACAGTCCACCACCACCCCGCGCGACCTCCTTGAGGACATTGACGACGCGGCGGGCGCTCACTGAATCCAAGCCACTCGTGGGTTCGTCGCACACCAATATATCCGGACATCCAACCAGTTCGAGGCCAATGCTAACTCTCCGCGCTTCGCCTCCACTAATCCCGCGACCAGTTCCGTCCGTTGCGCCAATCCTCGTCTCTGCAACATCTTCCAAACCAAGCCTCGAAATGACAGCTGATACAAGCGCTGCCTTTCTCTCGGGAGACAATGACTCGGGCAACCGTAGAGACGCCGCAAAAGTGAGTGCTTCTCGCACCGTTAGGACGGCAGGTAAGATGTCTGTCTGAGGAACGAACGCTACCCGAGGCCGCCGTCCATTCGCCAATGAAGGGAATGTGATCGAGCCAGTGAACAACCCCGATTTTGCCTTTCCCGCAACCAGTTCCACCAACGTCGTCTTTCCAGCACCGCTGGGACCAAGGATTGCCATGAGCTCTCCAGCGGCAACGTGGCCGTTGATAGAATCCAAGATCGTTTTATCGCCTTTGGAGGATCGGATAAAGTACGAGACGTTCGTCCACCGGACATCGACTCCGCCGTTGTGACCGCCATCAAATGGTCGTTTGCAGGCAGATCTCTGGAGGATCCATCCCCATATGAGGCCCGCGAGCCCAAGCCCGACCAGGCCACCCACGACAGCTAGACCAGCGATGACGCCCGGACTGAGTGGGCTCGAACCCGTTGTCTGGCCCGATGTTGATGTGCCATTAGATGTGTCAATTACGGCTTGGGTGACACACTCTCCATAGACACAGCCTTGCAATGCAAGCCCACTTGAACCGAATAAGCTATTGATGGTCTGCTGCTGGAACTGACACGTGTTGGTGTTATCGCAAACGATCGTCAGAGGGCCTGACAGCGAATCGATCGTGCTTGTCAAGTTGGACAAGGAAACCCCTCCGCAGAACGTCGTGTTTGGGTTACAGTAACACTGTAAAGTGGAACAAGTCCAAGTGTCCGTGGTACTCGTGGATGTTTGAGTGCAAGACGACGCGGTACAGTAGAATTGCTCGACACCGGCGTAGAATAGCTGTGCGTATACTGTTGGAGCTCCGTTGGGGGAAAGGACCGTGCCGGAAACATTTTGCAGTGGAGAGAGTGAGGCGTTAAGGGTCCGGTGAATGTTGAGCGTGGACTGCAAAGGGTAGATCGCTTGTAATGTCGGGTTCTGGAAGGAAATGGGTCAAAGTGTCACCCACACCGTGTGAGAACACGTACGTTAACTTGGCAGCTAAGTTCACCCGCTGCCCATACCATGGGAGCGGTATTGCACACCATGGTTTCGTTAAGGCCCGACACTTGGGCAGTTGCGCCGCTGGAACTAGTATTGCCGCCCACGGCAGCGTATGCAGCCTGGCATGCAGATGCACTTGTGCAGACGTTACAGCCTACCCCGGTCCATCCATCGGTGCACGAACAGCCCGAGGAGGTCAGGTTGGGGAAACCACCCGAAGCGGCAGAAGATGGTGCGAGAGAGCGCTGGGAGCCATCAAATATGGTACCCCCACATGCTGGCTGAGAACAATTTGCCCCGCCAAATCCTGGGGGGCAGAGACAACTGGACGCGTTGGAAATGCCATAATTGGTACAACCCGAAGACTGCGCAGTAGTGATGCGAAAAAATAATGATGCGAAACTCAGCGCACGTAGGATGTTAGTTGCTGGCAACATTGCTGATCGGCGGCCCGTGCAGAGCGACGCCCCCGCTAGTGGACGTGGAATGAGTTGAAAACGACTCGTTATTTAATTGAACCCTGAGTCGGCGCTATCCACTTCCACCTTGAACAGCTAAATTGAGAAGACGCCACGCGTCACGTGCACTCGGTGCCATAACCGTTTACACCCGACTATTGCGGTAAAGACTTGGACTAAACTACCAACACCTTGCTGAACTTCGTTTTTATCGAGTTTCATCATGTTCTCAGGTGTATGTTTGTTTGTTTCACTCGAAGCAGGTCGATGTTAAGCATTTTTACAGATTACTTCTTGGTGGTCTTCGTCTAAATCCACTCCAGCCAGAACGTCGGAGAAATACGATCCAACAAACCCAAAGATGAATCCTTTAAACCCCCAGGGTCTCAAGCCGTATGTACCTGGCCGCATGAGTTGTGCTGCTTTATGTTGATGGCGTTCGTCAGATGCTGCGCTTGCCCAGAGACCAAATCAGCTCGCGATTCATGTTTTTTGCAGCATGGGGCTGACGAAGGCCAATGTACAGAATTGATCAAAAAACACGTCGAGTGCATGCGTGGACTTGGCTTCGAGATTTAAGTCACGTCATGCCTATGCACATGCCATATGGCTGGGCCGGAACTACTAGGCATGGTACACTTCATCGTCCAATTCTGTCGACATGTTGACGTAGAAGATCTTATCATGCTAGCTGTCGTCACTACTACGTACACCAAATCTGTAGACTCATCCCACCTCACGAGATACCGCACACGTCCCGTAGAAGTCGGGTGAAAAGTTATGAACTGTCGGACGAGAATCACGGTCTACGCTTCACTTCCAACTATCGCTGTGGTCTTGCCTTTCTGGCTCGCTTCCGAGAGTAGCAGTCATCTGGGTACTTACCATAGTTGTGACGAAGTAAGGAACAATCGGTGACATTCAACGTCAATTGGTAGATTCGTCTGACAAATGTGCTTGGTGACGTACGCCTACAGAATTGTGCACGCGGGAGGTCGACTTCCTACACTTCGGCCGATCCGGGAAATGTACAACCTGCCCTCGACATCCGCTGCACTCAGGTAGTGACGCTTTAGCAAATTCGCGGAACTGGAAGGTATCTTTCCTCGCTGAGATTGTGAGTGGTCCCCCTGCAGAAAGAAGTCACCTTCCTACCGGGGGAGGTCGGAAGACTCTAATTTTCGTCACGAGATCGGGAGGACAAAGGATTTAAGAAGTCCCAGCAGCTTATGGTCGCCCATTCTTGCAGGCCCTTCCCAGTCTCCCAGCATCTTCTACACCATGAGGCACTTTGCCGTTGCTGCTGTACTCGCCCTTGTTGCTCCTGCGTTCTCTTACACCACGACGTACAGTATGTCGTATGCCACCATCTACGACGGCGGTCAGAACTCCCTCAACGACGTTGCCTGTTCGAACGGCGAGCATGGCCTCCTTACCGCCGGATATAAAACCTTTGACTCCCTCCCTACCTTCCCCTATATCGGAGGTGCCCCTCAGATATTGTCGTGGGACTCACGCTACTGCGGCACCTGTTGGGAACTCACATACACCGACGCACAAGGCGTTTCGACGTCTGTCAATATCACCGCCATTGACACTGGGGATCATGACGATGAAGGGTTCATTGTCTCGCAGGAGGCCATGGATGACCTCACGAACGGTCGTGCTGCGAGTCTTGGTAGGGCCACGGTTACCGCGACTCGGGTACCGAAGAAAGCGTGCGGCCTGGAACATTAATCAGTAAGCCATCCCATCTACGCTGTACTCGGCGATGTATTAATCGTAGTCATGAATATCGAGCATGTTTACAAGTTCCAAGTCAATACTACCTCGATCGCTTTCGTCTTCTGTCTTGTGTCTAATATTTTTTATCTTTGTATGTTTGCAAGGTCCATTCCGGATAGAATGCTAACTTCTATGTCCTCTAGAATACCGCGTACGAGCTCGAGATTCTGCCCGTTAACGGAGTTGTTCCTTGGACTGTAGCGTGATTTGCTTGGAAATGTAAGGGCCATGAGAGACTTCTACCTACTGCTGTACGTTCAGGCACGCATTGCTGGCAAGCTTTGACGGGCGTAAATATAGGAATCATACTTGCGTCCCTGCGGCAATCATTAGCCTTGCCATTCCACTTTGCTAGCTGAATTTCCGATATGATCGGTTCCCAGACACAGGTTTGTGAGGCATAAATAGTAAGGCGGACGGATGCCATTAAGCTCGCATGTTTACGAAACTTGTCGATCTCGAAGCTGATCACAAGGTCTACCCCATGCGGCTCTTCGAGTGGTAGATTCGTGACGTTCCAGAGTCTGCGGAAGTTTCAATATAGCAATGTTCATCCGGCAATCATTAATCTCGGTCATGGGGAAAAAACCCATATCACGCGTGCAAGTGGCACATATAGGGGAGAGCCCACCGTCATGAGACTGGCGGGGGTGGCAGTGCTGAACCCGACCGACGTTTCGTGACATGTGCTAATGAACTGCCTCCACCAGGACTCTCGGACACCTCGCTGTCTTTATGCTGGGTCCTGCGGCTACATCTGGCCGATAGCGGTCCCGCCTCACCGTCTCGCTCAGTCAACTGACCTTTCCGCTGCGGAACAAGAACCCATGCGTCGACTTATCGGTGTGACCTTTCCAAAAGTGAAGCAAAGTATGTTCTCTGCGTATTCTCGTGCACCACCTTGCGTGACACACGCTCGGGCATAGAACATATAAATGGACCCACGATAGGGTCTGCGTCCCCATCAGCCCACCGCCTCGACCCTTCTGAGCTTTTGAATCCTTCTTCCGCCTCCTCCTCTACTACCACCATGAAGTTCGTCTCTCTCGCCGCTGCCGCCCTCGCGTTCGCTCTCCCCACCTTTGCACAGGTGTCCGAGAGTCTCTCGTACGACAATACGTACGATGACGCATCCCTCCCGCTCACGTCCGTCGCCTGCTCCGACGGCGCCAACGGTCTGATACCCAAAGGCTACACCACCCTCGGATCCCTCCCTACCTTCCCCAACCTCGGTGGCGCATACACCGTGACCGGTTGGAACTCGCCCGCATGTGGCACGTGTTACAACCTCACCTACGGTAGCACGACGCTCTCCGTCTTGGCGGTGGACGTTGCTCTCGACGGGTTTAATCTGTCCGAGGAGGCGATGAACAACCTCACGGGCGGGTTGGCATATGACCTTGGCAGAGTCCAGGTCACGTCGATAGAAGTTGACGCGTCTTTCTGCGGGCTCTAATAATCGAGTCGATGGCGAATAGGTGTGAGTTCACCGTCGTTCTCTGACGTGCATGATGCTCATTGATGAAACGGGACAAAGGGCCCTCAAGCTGTTTGCATAACAAATTGGGATACTTGATACACGGTTTCAAAGGACATGTTTTACTGCTACTTGGGGGGTTTCCACTTGGGTTCATTCGGAGGATGGACGCTACTCGTTTGGTACATCTTGTAACTTGTGGCGGTGAGATAAAGGACTCTGAAGCAATATTCACATTACCTATTCGAGACGTACGCCTTACACCCGATACACCCACAACGTCGTGAAACACGCGCCATAGCGCTCGACCGTAGACGACAGCGCCATCAGAACTCCCTCGACAACGTCCAGAGAAAGTTACAGGTCGGAGCCTGCCAGCCTGCGACGAGTTGCCGCGTTCGTGAATCGTGATGACACGAGTCACGTGGTGCGGAGGATGTTTACTCCTTCCGATGGAACTTCCCTTCGGAAGTGCCACGGCATACACCAACTTGAACACGCTACAAGTTATCCCTCTCTGCCAACCCGAATTCGATAGAGCCTCTGGCTAGTAACAGCCATCCCACATATACGGAATCTGTTCCAGGGATGGGTCTATCCTCCTGCGTACTTTAATGGCTCATCCCTTGCACAGCATACCACTGTGACTAGCGCTCGATGTCCGTTACTCTGACAGACAGTCTAACCCCTGATTGCAACAGAGTCCGTGATCTCCACCCGAACACGTCTCGTAGAAGTCGGGTGAAAAGTTATGAACCGTCGGACCAGAATCACGGTCTGCGCTTCACTTCCAACTATTGCTATGGTTTTGCCGTTCTGTCTCGCTTCCGGAGTAGCAGTCACCTGGGTACCTACCGCATTTGTGACGAGGTCCCAGCAGCTGGTGGTCGCCCACTCTCGCCAGTCCTTCCCAATCTCCCAACATCTTCTACACCATGAAGTTCTTTGCTGTTGCTGCTGTACTCGCCCTTGTTGCTCCTGCGTTCTTTAACACCAGGACGTACAGTGTGTCGTATGCCACCATCTACGATGATGGTCAGAACTCGCTTAGCAACGTTGCCTGCTCATACAGCAAGCATGGCCTCCTTACCGCCAGGTAGAAAACCTTTGAATCTCTCCCTACCTCCCCCTCAGATATTGTCGTGGGACTCGCGCTACTGCGGCACCGGAACTCACATACACCGATGCACAAGGCGTTCCCACGTCCTTCAATATCACCGCCATTGACACTGGGATCATGGCCATGAAGGGTTCATTATCTCGCAGGAGGCCATGGATGGCCTCACGAACGGTCGTGCTGCGAGTCTTAGTAGGGCCACAGTTGCCGCGACTCGGGTGTCGAAGAAAGCACGCGGCCTGAAACATTGATCGATAAGCCATCCCATCCACCCTGCACTCGGCGATGTGTTGACCATAGTCATGAATATCGAACATGTTTCCAGGTTCCGAGTCGATACCAGCTCGATCTCTTTCATCTTTGGGCATTGGTCTTGTGTCTAATACTTTTTTTGCTTTGTATGTGTGCAAGATCCATTCCAGATAGAATGCTGACCTGTATGTCCTCTAGAATACCACGTACGATCTCGAGATTCTGCCCGTTAACGGAGTTGTTCCTTGGACTGTAGCGTGATTTGCTTGGAAATGTAAGGGCCATCAAGGGCTTCTACCTAACGGTGTACGTTCAGGCACGCATTGCTGGCAAACTTTGACGGGCGTAAATATAGGAATCACACTTGTGTTCCTGCGGCAATCATTAGCCTTGCCATTCCGTTCTGCCAACTCGATTTCCGATACGATCGGTTCCCAGACACAGGTTTGTGAGGCATAAATAGTAAGGCGGACGGATGCCATTAAGCTCGCATATTTACGCAACTTGTCAGTCTCGAAGCTGATCACAAGGTTTACTCCACACGACTCTTCGAGTGATAGATTCATGATGCTTCCAGAGTCTGGGGAAGTTTCAGCACAACAATGTTCATCCGGCGATCATTAATCTTGGCCATGGGGAAATAACCCATATCACGCGCGCTAGTGGTATAGGGGTGAAGCTACCATCAGGAGAATGGCGGGGGACGGCAGTGCTGAACCTGGCTCGGCGTTTCGTGACACCGTCGCTATGCTGGTGAACTGCCTCCACCAGGACTCTCGGACACCTCGCTGCATTTGTGCTAGATCCTGCGGCTACATCTGACCGATAGCGGTCCCGTCTCACCGTCTCGCTAAGTCAATTGAGCTTTCCGCTGCGGAACAAGAACCCGGGCGTCAACTTATAGGTGTGACCTTTCCAAAAGTGAAGCAAGGCATGTTCTTCACGCCGTATTCTCGTCCATCAGCTTATGTGACAGGCGCTCGGGCATACAACATATAAATAGACCCGCGATATGGTCTGCGTCCCTTCAGCCCGTTCACCTCGACCGTTCTGAACTCTTGACATACTATCCCGCCTTCTCATCTACTACCACTATGAAGTTCGTCTCTCTCGCCGCCGCCACCCTCGCGTTCGCTCTCCCCGCCTTTGCACAGGTGACTGAGAGCGTCACGTATTCCAATTATTATGACGATGCATCCCTCCCGCTCACGTCCGTCGCCTGCTCCAACGGCGCCAACGGTCTCATATCCAAAGGCTACACCACCCTCGGATCCCTCCCTAAGTTCCCCAATCTCGGCGGTGTGTACACCGTGACCGGTTGGAACTCGCCCGCATGTGGCACGTGTTACAATCTCACCTACGGTAGCACAACGCTCTCCGTCTTGGCGGTGGATGTTTCTGGCAATGGGTTCGATCTGTCCGAGGAGGCGATGAACACGCTCACAGGCGGGTTGGCATATGCCGTTGGCAAAGTCAACGTCACGTCGACGGAAGTTGACGCGTCTTTCTGCGGGCTCTAGTAATCGAGCCGACAGCTAATAGGTCCGAGTTCACCAAGTTCGCTCTCTGACGTGTATGATGCTCATCGATGAAACAGGACAAAGGACTTTTACCTTGCATAACAGATTCGGGTACTTGATACACAGTTTCAAAAGACATGTTTTACCGCTACTTGTGGAGTTTTCACTTGAGTTCATTGGGAAATGGACGCTACTCGTTTTGTACATCTTGTAACTAAGCGTGGCAATAGGATAAAGAACTCTGAAATAGTATTCGGGCTACATTCTCGAAACGTACGCCTTACACCCGATACACCCACAACGTCGTGAAACACGAGCTATAGCGTTCAACCGTAGACGACAGCGCCATCAGAGGCTCCCTCGACAGTGTCCAGAGTCCCAACAT
The DNA here is from genome assembly GCA_038092675.1 of Boletus rufocinnamomeus. Taxonomy (NCBI): domain Eukaryota; kingdom Fungi; phylum Basidiomycota; class Agaricomycetes; order Boletales; family Boletaceae; genus Boletus; species Boletus rufocinnamomeus. Next base: position 11,691 of record JBBPQV010000295.1, read on the forward strand.
TAGTACGGGGAGCGCCGCTGCGCCCGCGACGATTTGCCGCGTTCGTGACGACAGTCTGGCACCGAGTCACGTGGTGCGGAGGATGTTCATTGTTCACTCCTGAGTCCAGTGGAACCAGTGGAACTTTATGTGATGCCACGGCATGCACTAGCACGCCACTTATCCCCCTCTGCCAACTCGAATTCGATAGAGCCTTTGGCTAGTAACAGCCATCCCACATATACGGGATCTGTTCCAGGGATGGGCCTATCTTCCTGTAGTACTATTCCGCCTTTGCTGAAGGCTAACGATCGGTGCGCGTTACTCTCACAGATAGTTCTCACCTTTGATAGCGACAGAGTCTGTCATCTCCACTCGAGTGACTGGTGCTAATTCGAACACGAACTCGTTCATGCGCCTGGTATCTCTCGTAGTCACCGCTGGACCCTGGGGTCACACACTCACGACCTGCGCCATAACCCTGCACATCGTTCGTCTCGCCTTCCATGTTCATCATCCCGAGCATTCTTTTCAATAACTCCCCTCTGAGTGGCTCTCCTCCCCAAGCAGTCTAGTATATGATGTGTCAATATTGTCTTGCAGAGCCTTTGTCCTCATCTTTAACCCCCGCCTTTATACATTCAGGCACGCATTGCTGGTAAACTTTGACGGGCGTAAATTGATCATATTTGCGTTCCTGCGGCAATCATTAACCTTGCCATTCAATTCTGCCAACTAACTTTCCGATATGATCGGTCCCCAGACACAGGTTTATGTGGCGTAAATATTGAGACGGACCGATGACATCAGGCGCGTATGTTTACGAAATTTGTCGGACTCGAGGCTGATCACAAGGTCTACTGAATCCACGAAACTCTTCGAGTGGTAGATTTATGATGCTCCAGAGTCTGCAGATGTTTCAGCATCTACAACAATGTTCATCCGGTCATTACTAATCTTGGCTATAGGCAAAGATCCCATATCACTCGCGCTAGTGGCATAGGGGAGAAACTACCGTCATGAGAATGGCGGGGGACGGAGTGCTGAACCCGTCCCGATGTTCGTGACACCATCGCTGTGCTAATGAACTGCCTCTCGGACACCTTGCTGTCTTTGTGCTAGATCCTGTGGCTACATCTGGCTGATAGCGGTCCTGCCTCACCATGTCACTCAGTCAACTGACCTTTCCGCTGCAGAACAAGAACCCGGGCGTCAACTTATCAGTGTGAGCTTTCCAAATGTGAAGCAAGGTATGTTTTCCGCGTGTTCTCGTCCATTAGCTTGCGTAACACACGCTCAGGCAGAGAACGTATAAATGGACGACCTGCGATAGAGTCTGTCCCCCCAATCCATCCGCTTCGACCGTTCTGAGCTCTTGACTTTCTACTCCGCCTCCTCATCTACTACTACCACCATGAAGTTCATCTCTCTCGCTGCCGCCGCCGCCCTCGCGTTCGCTCTCCCCGCCTTTGCACAGACGACTGAGCCTGTCACGTATGACAACATGTACGACGATCCATCCCTCCCGCTCTCGTCCGTCGCCTGTTCCAATGGCGCCAACGGTCTCATAACCAAAGGCTACACCACCCTCGGATCCCTCCCTAACTTCCCTAACGTCGGTGGTGCATACACCGTGACCTGGAACTCACCCTCATGCGGCGCATGTTACAATCTTACCTACGGTGACACGTCGCTCTTCGCCTTGGCGGTGGATGCTGCTGGGGATGGGTTTAATCTGTCCGAGGAGGCGATGAACGCGCTCACGGGTGGGTTGGCATATGCCGTTGGCAAAGTCCAGGTCACGTCGGCGGAAGTTGACGCGTCTTGCTGCGGGCTCTAATAATCATAATTGAGCCGATGGCTAATAGGTACGAGTTCACCATCGTTCTCTAACGTGTATGATGCTCATTCATGAACCAGGATAAAGAACTTTACTTGTATGACAAATTCGGGTGGTTGATACACGGTTTCAAAGGACATGTTTTACTGCTACTTGGGGAGTTTCTACTTGGGTTCATTGGAAGATGGACGCTCTTCGTTTGGTACATCCTGTAATTTGTGGCAGACTGGCAGTGAGATAAAGACTCTGAAGCAGTATTCACGCGACCTACTCGAAGCGTACGTATCACACCCGATACACACACAACGTCGTGAATTGTCAAACACGCGCTATAGCGCTCGACTGTAGACGACAGCGCCACCAGATGCTCTCTTGACAACATCCAGAATTCCAATATTACAGGGAGTGCCGCCGCGCCCGCGATGAGTTAAATGACGTTTTGCTTGGCAAAGGTAGTTAAGTTTTGGCTTGCCTTTGTGTTCATCAATGCAGAACGTTGGAACAGTGGTATAACTCAAAAGGAGAAAAATAGTATATTCCAAGTCACTCGTAGTAAGCTGGAAGACTCACCACATCCGACATGAATCGTCAGGGAGTCCGAGTTGAGATCGGGGTGGTCAAGGTCTATAGTAGGATTTTTTCAGACGATTCTATGCATCTCACTCGGTCTCGAGACTGGTAACAATATTGAATATTATATACAGTGTACACATGAGTTATGACATGGTACGGTACAGCAACAGAACCAGGAACAGGACTACATGAAGTAAACACGACTGGTGGAACTTACGACAAGCACCAACTGAACAAGATAAAAACATTTGATTCCTATACTCACGCCCGTCAAAGTTTGCAAACAATGTGTGCCTGGACGTACACTGTCAGGTAGAAGCCTCTAATGACCATTACATTTCCAAGCAAATTTCGCTACAGCCCAAGTAACTATTCCATCAACGTGCAGAATCAATCCCGAATTCGTACGAGGTGTTCTAGAGGACATACAGGTTAGCATTCCACCCCGAACGGGTCTTGCAAACATACAAAGATTAAAAAAAAGTATCAGGCACAAGACGAAAGACGAAAGAGATCGAGCTGGTATCGACTCGGAACTTGGAGACATGCCCGATATTCGTGGCCACGGTCAACACATCGCCGAGCGCAGGGTAGATGTGATGGCTTACCGATTAATATTCCAGGCCGCACGCTTTCTTCGATACCTGAGCCGCGGTAACCATGGCCTTACTAAGACTCGCAGCACGACCGTTCGTGAGGTCATCCATGGCCTCCTGCGAGATAATGAACCCTTCATCGTCATGATCCCCAGTGTCAATGGCGGTGATATTGACAGACGTCGAAACGCCTTGTGCGTCGGTGTACGTGAGTTCCCAACAGGTGCCGCAGTAGCGTGAGTCCCACGACAATATCTGAGGGGCGCCTCCGATGTAGGGGAAGGTAGGGAGGGAGTCAAAGGTTTTATATCCGGCGGTAAGGAGGCCATGCTCGCCGTTCGAGCAGGAAACGTTGCTGAGGGAGTTCTGACCATCGTCGTAGATGGTGGCATACGACACACCGTACGTCGTGGTGTAAGAGAATGCAGGAGCAACAAAGGCGAGTATAGCAGCAACGGCAAAGAGCCTCATGGTGTAGAAGATGCTGGGGAATTGGGAAGGACCGGCGAGAGTGGGCGACCATAAGCTGCTGGGACTTCTTAAATCCATTGTCCTTCCGATCTCGTGGAATCTTCCGAAGTGATGTACCAGGCCTGGCTTGGCCTGAAAGCCCTGGCGCGGGCCACACATTATCTCAGGTCATGGCCTGGGCTTTCAGGAGTAACGTTCATGAGTTTTTGCTGTATTGTCCACGACTCTGTATAGGGTGATGAACTTCCAATTGGTAGATAAACTTGGTCACTGGGACAAAGATATAAGAAGGAAATCTAAAAAATACCTTAATGAATGTTCAAATGAACAATTGAAGATCTATACGGAAATGTCGTTGGGCATTGATGTACGACACGTCTCAGCGAAGTGCTACCGCGTTCGAGCGGTTATGTACCTATGTACCTGAAGTCGCGACTCGTAGTCGCGCTCGCGCTATATATAGTTCGTGCGCGCGGTCGCCGCCTCCGATCGACTGCTATGCCGTCGCGCTCGCATTTCGCGCCTTGGGAGCGCTCCTGCTGCATCTATACTCCGTGTACATCGCATTCGATAGCTGTGATTCGCTCGATATGGTCCTGACGCGACCGTTTGACTTGGTATGTCCATTCTGCTCGACCGATATTTCTAGGTTGCAGTTTGAGCTCCCTCGTCAATGCAGTGGGTCTACGGGCTTGATGGGTTGCCTGTGGTCGTTGCTAGGTGGTGCGGGTGGCTCAGATACGCCGCTCGTCTTGCGTTCGTATCGTTCGTGCTGACGGGCCGTGTTTTTAACTAGCGACTGCGTATCGACTCGTTTCGAGTCGTGACGTGCGCCGCTCGACGCTCGTTGCGCTGTCCGAGTCCTTGCCGAGTCCTTGCCGTCTCGTATTCCACCCCTTCTGACGCCGTCGCCATCGCTCAGGCACTCCCGATCGTCATCGCCGCGTCCCGACTCCTCTCGCACGCCCTGGGCCCTCACAAGCCTGCATGTTCTGATATGTTTGATATCTGATGTCTGGGTATTTCTATTTCTTGTCTCGGGGAACTCGGTCGTCGGGAGGGGTCCACACATACTTAGTCGAGAGTCCGTCCACCAGTAGAAAAAAATGGAAACAGGGAGGGTGAATTTTCCGTCTTGAGGGCTGTGATTTGATGTATGATATAAGTATAAATCGACAACCTTGTGGATCCGATTAGATTGGTGGTGGCGGCGTGAACTTGAGGCCCTTCAAACGCGCACGGCCGTCCAATTTCTAGTACGGGTCACGCTCATGTGACCCGTATCCGTAGTCTTTTTTCACATCGTTCGATTCGTCATTACCCTCACCCTCGTATATGAACACGACCCAAACATTCACCGTGTTTGTGATCAAGTTGATAACGCGCAACGGATCGTGAAACGTGATCGCATTCGTCCACCCAGAGACCCCCTCTTTCCGAGTTGCGCATTCACAACCACTCATTCCACTCGTCCACTGGTTCACGTTCGCATTTTTGTGCGTGACCGTGTGTTCACTGCTCGTTCATCCCTTTCCTTCGCTCACCCCTTTCCTTCACTCGTTGAAGCAAACATGAACACTAATGCGAATATCACGCATTCACGTTTGCGGGTGCGGGTGCGGGCGCGGGTACAACTCCCAACACCCGGGGTTTCACCTGTGCTACTGCCTAGCCAATTTAGTGGAGGGACCCTCATTCGCGTTTCCAGCAGGCAAAGACGCAGGCTGGTGGCACGTTGATGAATGGCCCCCCGAGGTTGGAAGGGGAGCAGCCAAGGAATGATGAGGGCAGCCAAGGAGCCTCGACGAAGTACTGGAATTATACTTGCGCTCCTGCGGCAATCATTGGCCTTGCCATTCCATTTTGCCAACTAACTTGCCGATATGATCAGTTCCCAGACATATTTATGAGGGGTAAATAGCAAGACGGACCGCATCGGGTTCGCACGTTTATGAAACTTGCCTCAAGGCTGATCACAAGGTTACGCCACGCGGCTCTTCGGTGGTACACTCATGATGTTCCAGAGTCTAGGGAAGTTTCAACACAGCAATGTTCATCCGGAGATCGCTAATCTTGGCCATGGGCAAAGAACCGATATCACACGCGCGAGTGGTATAGGGGAGAAGCCACCGTCATGAGAATAAGGGTCGGAGCAGTGCTGAACCCGACTCGACGTTCGTGACACCGTCGCTGTGCTAATGAACTGCCTCTACCAGGACTCTCGGACACCTTGCTGCCTTATGCTAGACCCTACGGCTACATCTGGCCGATAGCGGTCCCGCCTCACCGTCCCGCTCAGTCAACTGAGCTTCCCGCTGCAGAAGAAGAACCCGGGTGTTGACTTATCGGTGTGAGCTTTCCAAAAGTGAAACAGGGTATGTTCTCCGCGTATTCTCGTGCACCAGCTCGCGTGACACACGCTCGGGCATAGAACATATAAATGGACGACTCGCGACAGAGTCTGTCCCCTCAGCCCGTCCGCCTCGACCGTTCTGAGCTCTTGACTTTCTATTCCGCCTCCTCATCCACTACCACCATGAAGTTTGTCTCTCTCGCCGCCGCCGCCCTCGCGTTCGCTCTCCCCGCCTTTGCACAAGTGTCTGAGAGTCTCTCGTACGACACGACGTACGATGATGCATCCCTCTCGCTCACGTCCGTCGCCTGCTCCGACGGCGTCAACGGTCTCATGACCAAAGGCTACACCACCCTCGGATCCCTCCCTACCTTCCCCAACCTCGGAGGTGTGTACACCGTGACCGGCTGGAACTCGGCCGCATGTGGCACGTGTTACGAAGTCACCTACGGTAGCACGTCGATCTACGTCTTGGCGGTGGACGTTGCTCTCGACGGGTTTAATCTGTCCGAGGAGGCGATGAACACGCTCACGGGCGGGTTGGCGGTCGAACTTGGCAGAGTCGAGGTCACGTCGACGGAAGTTGCCGCATCTTTCTGTGGGCTCTAATAATCAAATCGACGGCTAATAGGTACGAGTTCACCAAGTTCGTCCTCTGACGTGTATGATGCTCATTGATGAAACAGGATAAAGGACTTTGCTTGCATGACAAATTCGGATACTTGACACACACTTCCAAAAGACATGTTTTACTGCTACTTGGGGGGTTTCCACTTGGGTTCATTAGGAAGATGGACACTACTCGTTTGGTACAATTTGTAACTTGTGGTAGTGAGATAAAGGACTCTGAAGTAGTATTTACGCTACCTATTCGAGACGTATGCCTTACACCCGATACATCCACAACGTCGTGAAACACGCGCCATAGCGCTCGACCGTAGACGACAGCGCCATCAGAGGCTCTCTCGACAACGTCCAGAGTCCCAACATTACAGGGAGCGCCGCCGCACCAGCGACGAGTTTTCGCGTTCGCGACGACATTCTGGCACCGAGCCACGTGGTGCGGAGGATGTTCACCCCCTCCACGGCATGCACCAACACGCCCACCACGAGCCCGGTATACAACGCCCAACTACGCCACGGGAACCGACTCAGACCCGTCTTCACGAACTCGTAGTCCAACTCGGCCGGTCCGACAGCCAAGATGGGCGAGGACGTGTCGGTCGGGGCGAGTCGGTGTGTAAAGACATGGATAGGCAGGAAGACGAGGGACGCATAGCCCGCGAGGCTCAACAGGCTCGTGAGTTTTCGGGGCTGTTTGGAGGCGGGTGCGAGGAGTCTCCGGGTGACACCCGATGCAACGTGTATCACGAACGGCGTTAGAAGAAGATACTTCTCTCCGAACGGGGTTTGGTAGTACTCCCTTCCCAAGAGCTACTCGTGATGTCGCACACGACATATATTCGTCCGTGGGTGAGTGTATCTTGCCAAGCGCTTTTTGACACATACCATGAGATTGGAAGACAGGTTCGAGCCGCCCACGTTCGTGAGCACGGGGGCCGAAAGATGGATTAAAAGAAATGTGGAAAGGAACGGCGCAGATGCATGGGCTAGCTTGACCAGCACTGGAGCCGATGCGTTCCTCGGACGGTCGTCTGGATTCATTGTGCGCAGCAGGTCAAGAAGTTAGTCAAAGTGTCACTGCTTGTGCCAAGGACTCATATACTCATATATCGGCAGTTCCCGGGCCGGCATTCAACCTATCCCCCTCTGCTAACTCGAATTCGATAGAGCCTCTGGCTAGTAGCAGCCATCCCACATATACGGAATCTATTCCAGGGATGGGCCTATCCTCCTGCAGTACTATAGTGGGACATCCCTTGCACAGCATACCAGGATCCTGTCTTTGCTGACTAGCGCTCGATGTCCGTTACTCTGACAGACAGTCTAACCTTTGATTGCGACAGAGTCCGTGATCCCCACTCGTATACGTCCCGTAGAAGTCGGCTGAAAAGTTACAAACTGTCGGACTGGAATCACGGTCTGCGCCTCACTTCCAACTATCGCTGTGGTCTTGCCTTTCTGGCTCGCTTCCGAGGGTAGCAGTCATCCGGATACCTACCGTATTTGTGACGAAGTAAGGAACAATCGGTGACACTCAACGTCAATGGGCAGATTCGTCTGATGGATGTGCTTAGTGACGTGCACCCGCAGAATTGTGCACACGTGAGGCCGACTTCCTACACTTTGAAGTACACCCTGCCCTCCACATCCGCTGCATTCAGATAGTGAAGCTTTAGCAAATTCGCCGAACTGGAAGGTATCAATCCTCATTGAGATTGACAAGTGGTCCCCTTGCAGAAAGAAGTCACCTTCCTACCAGGGGAAGCCGAAAGACTCCAACTTTCATCACGAGATCGGGAGGACAAGGGATTTGGGAAGGCTCAGTAGCTTATGGTCCCTCACTCTCGCCGGTCCTTCCAATCCCCCAACATCTTCTACACCATGAGGCACTTTGCCGTTGCTGCTGTACTCGCCCTTGTTGCTCCTGCGTTCTGTTACACCACGACGTACAGTGTGTCGTATGCCACCATCTACGACGATGGTCAGAACTCCCTCAGCAACGTTTCCTGCTCGAGAACGGTGAGCATGGCCTCCCTGCCGCCAGGTATAAAACCTTTCACCCCCTCCCTACCTTCCCCTACATCGGAGGCGCCCCTCAGATACTCTCGTGGGACTCGCGTTACCGCGGCACTGGAATTCACATACACCGACGTACAAGGCGTTCCCACATCTCCCAGTATCACCGCCATTGACAATATGACTATGAAGGGTTCATTATCTCTCGGGTGGCCATGGATGACCTCACGAACGGTCGTCCTGCGAGTCTTGGTTGGGCCACGATTACCGCGGCTCGAGTATCGACGAAAGCGCGTGGCCTGAAATATTAATCAGTAAGCCATCCCATCCACCCTGCACTCGGCGATGTGTTGATCGCAGTCATGAATATCGAGCATGTCTCCAAATTCCGAGTCGAAACTAGCTCGATCTCTTCCGCCTTTCGTCTTGTGCATAATCCTTTTTTTTTCTTTCTATACCTACAAGATACATTCCGGATAGAATGCTAACCTGTATGTCCTCTAGAACATCACATACGAGCTCGAGATTCTGCCCGTTAACGGAATATTTCCTTGGACTGTAGCGAAATTTGCTTAGAAATGTGAGGGCCATGAGAGGCTTCTCTAACCATGTGCGTTCAGGCACGCATTGCTGGCAAACATTGACGGGCGTAAATATAGGAATCATACTTGCGTTCCTGCGGCGATCATTAATCATTGGTCTGCCATTACATTTTGCCAACTGAATTTCCGATATGATCGGTTCCCAGACACAGGTTTATGGGGTGTAAATATTGAGACGGACCGATGCCACCAGGCGCGCGTGTTTACGAAACTTGTCGGACTCGAGGCTGATCACAAGGTCTACTGAATCCACGAAGCTCTTCGAGTGGTAGATTTATGATGCTCCAGAGTCTGGGGATGTTTCAGCACCTACAGCAATGTTCATCCGGTCATCACTAATCTTGTTTATAGGCAAAGAACCCATATCACGCGCGCTAGTATATGGGAAGAAGGCACCGTCATGAGAATAGCGGGGGACGGAGTGCTGAACCCCGACTCGACGTTCGCGACGCCGTCGCTGTGCTAATGAACTGCCTCTCGGACACCTTGCTGTCTTTGTGCCAGATCCTGTGGCTACGTCTGGCTGATAGCGGTCCTGCCTCACCGTGTCGCTCAGTCAACTGACCTTTCCGCTGCAGAACAAGAACCCGGGCGTCAAATGATCGGTGTGAGCTTCCCAAAAGTGAAGCAAGGTATGTTTTCCGCGTGTTCTCGTCCATCAGCTTGCGTAACAAATGCTCGGGCGGGGAACGTATAAATGGACGACCTGCGATAGAGTCTGTCCCCCCAGTCCGTCCGCTTCGACCGCTCTGAGCTCTTGACTTTCTACTCAGCCTCCTCATCTACTACTACCACCATGAAGTTCGTCTCTGTCACCGCCGCCCTCGCGTTTGTTCTCCCCGCCTTTGCGCAGATGACTGAGCCTGTCACGTATGACAACATGTACGACGATGCATCCCTCCCGCTCTCGTCCGTCGCCTGCTCCAACGGCGCCAACGGTCTCATAACCAAAGGCTACACCACCCTCGGATCCCTCCCTAACTTCCCTAACGTCGGTGGTGCGTACACCGTGACTTGGAACTCGCCTGCATGTGGCGCGTGTTACAATCTTACCTACGGTGACACGTCGCTCTTCGCCTTGGCGGTAGATGCTGCTGGGGATGGGTTTAATCTGTCCGAGGAGGCGATGAACGCGCTCACGGGTGGGTTGGCATATGACGTTGGCAAAGTCCAGGTCACGTCGGCGGAAGTTGACGCGTCTTGCTGCGGGCTCTGATAATCGAGCCGATGGCTAATAGGTGCGAGTTCACCATCGTTCTCTGACGTGCATGATGCTCATTGATAAAATAGGACAAAGGACTTTCAAGTTGTTTGCATAACAAATTCGGATACTTGATACACGTTTTCAAAAGACATGTTTTACTGCTACTTGGGGGGTTTCCACTTGGGTTCATTGGAAAGATGGACGCTCTTCGTTTAGTCCATCCTGTAACTTGTGGCAGTGAGATAAAAACTGTGAAGCAGTATTCACGCTACTACCTACTCGAAACGTACGCCTCACGCCCGATGCACCCACAACGTCGTGAAACACGCGCTATAGCGCCGTCAGAGGTTCCGTCAACAATGTCCAGACCCAACATCGCGGGGAACGCTGTCGCGCCCGCGACGAGTAACTCGAAGCCGCGTTCGTGAGTCGTGACGACAGTCTGGCACCGAGTCACGTGGTGCGGACACGCTTCTTAAGAAGTTATCCCCCTCTGCCGACTCACATTCGATACTACTTTTCTGCTCTTTGGCAAAACCAGTTACTTTGGCGTCTTTGGGACTTTTTGCTGATGGCCCACTACAGCCTCTCGCTATTAGTAACAGCTATACCACATATTCGGGATCCGTTTCAGGGGTGGGCCTATCCTCCTGTAGCACTATAGTGGGACATCCCTTGCACAGCATACCACTGAGATCCCGTCTTTGCTGCTACCGGTGAGTCGGTGTGCGTTACTCCGACAGACAGTCTAACCTTTGAATGTGACAGAGTCTGTCATCTCCACTCGAGTGACTTGTGCTAATTCGAACGCGAACCCGTTCATGCACTTCAAATCTCTCGTAGTCACCGCTGGTATTACTACGCACTCACGTCCTGCGCCGTAACCCTGCACGTCGTTTGTTTCCCTCCATGTTCATCATCCCGAGCATTCTTTTCGATAACACCCCACTGACAAACTGGTCTGAGTGGCTCTCCCCAAGCAGTCTAGTATATGATGTGTCAATATCGTCTTGCAGAGCGTTTTTCCTCATCTTTAACCCTTGCCTTGGCCATACTCTGCACTTTTGGCCTTTTGATCAAGCAGCGACTCGTAGTTGTTCAAAGATCGTCAGCGAAGCGACGCAAAACTGACCACCATACACGACTTGTCTGGAACATGGATCTAGCATAGATCAGCGACAGCAATCTATATTCGATTTCCTTCCGGTTAACAACACAAACTTCCCCTTCGTTGAGTCGGGAAACAACAGCTGTGGTCAACATACGTGTCTCACCTTGGTGTCGATACCGAAAACATCCGCCCCTGTCGTCCATAATGACGATGGCAAAGCGTCCGACAGCCAACGCTCGTCGGGCGTTGAGTCTCCCAGTCGGATTTTGCTCTACCGACGGCCCTTGTTCATATCAGCTAAACTGGGATAGGGTTTTTCCCTCATTGTGTGCGCATTTTCGATTGGGGCTAACTTGAAGACACGAACATTGTCCACGTACAGACTTGTCGAACAACACCCACTCTTATGATTCATCTTTCCCAAGGCATCCATCTAGCCTTTTTTTTTGCGACGTGACGCTCCAGCGTGCAAAACGCGGCGCAAGTACCTCAACCTCACGCTTTCCTATCCTAAGCTCCGAACGGAGAGTACTAGACTGGGTTCTCCCCGATGGAACGAGACGAATAGCGGCATGTTTTCTTGAACCCCACCATGTATGTGAGTAAATGATACACTCTCTTCCCCGCAATCACTCTCATAACGAGTATCGATATCGGTCACAGGGGGTAAAGACGGTCGTTTCATTTAGGCTTGCAGGTAAGCTACATCTCTAGGGGTGTACAATGTTTTGACATCCGAAGGATGTTTGATATCTGATATTTTAGTATTTCTTGTCCCGGGGGAACTCGGTCGTCGGGGGGTTGTCCACACACAGTCGAGAGTCGGTCGGTCGGGCGACGTTGTCATCCATCAGTAGAAAAAAAATGGAAACGGAGAGGGAGAAATCCTCATCTTGGGGGCTGTGACTTGATGCATGATATAAGTATAAATCGGCGACCTTGTGGTCAATTTGGCGAGATTATATTCCCCTGGGACCTCTCTTGGCATCTAGTGTTGAGATCTAGTTCCTTGTAACCCCCGACCATTTCCACCCAAGGGCATACAAGGCCTGCACTTGATCAACCCTCACACCAAAAAATGAGCAGGCCCGGTGACTGGGATACCTAAACGAAATACACTGAAGTATGATATAAGATTAAATGTCTTTAATAGCTGGTCCCAATTATTGAACGAGTATTTCAACAAGTACATTTACAATCTATTCATTCTATCCCTTTGGGCTTCAATGCGATCTAGCCTTTCCAATGTCTCTTTGACCCGTTCTGCTGTTCTCCACCATCGAGGGCATGCATTCAGGACCATATGTTCGTATCTCCCAATGGCCCACTTGATAGGGTCATCCAGCGTCTCCTTTTGGGGAATAGAGGCCAACAAAGGAAGATCTTGATAACGCATCCATGCCTCAGACGCCCCTGAATCGGGTTGAAGTCAGAAAATACTCAACTTCACCGATACAGTGCGCTCACCTGGAAGCCCATCTGTTTCCAAGTGGCTCAATTCTTGCTCCATACCCTTCATGCCTTGTAACACATGAACCCATCTCGCTGAAAACAAGTCAACCAAAAATACACTTACCTAGCGCTGCACCTCGGCAGTCAATCAATATGCGCTGATGGTTCCGCTGGTCAAAGTCACGCAGTGCTAAAATGTGTGGGGGATAGTCCCCACGCAGCGGTCGCTTTCGCTTAAAGGTAGTCAGCGAAGGGAGGTACAGCTTGAGGAACATTGCCTGGGTCACCATGTGGTTTGTCAGTGAGCGTCGAATTGCCATAGTACCAGTATTGAGCACACCTGGATCCGATTGGGTTGGTGATGACGCGAACTTCAAGCTGAGGCCCTTCAACCTCGCACGCGCGCCTGATTTGGAGCGCAAATATCTCGTCAGATGTGCTGCAAAATATAAATATATCAGCTGCAGAATGTAACTTACCGACTCGAACTCGGGAGGGTGGTGGTGGGATCTCGAGGTCGTTCAAACGCCAATACTCGTGCAATCGCTCAGAGGGACTCTCATATATTCGATCCGAGTGGATTGGTGGTGGCGCCGGCGGAAGCTCGAGGCTCTTCAAATGCACACGCCCGTCCAATTCCTCGGAGGGACCCTCATTCGGATCAAGGGGAGGATCCGGCGAAAGGGTGAGGCCACGCAGGGTGGATCGCATATCTGATGTCTCGTCAGATCAATCATGATGTACCGCAGAATATATCAGCTTGCAGCATGGAACTTACCGAATCGCACTCGATGGTGGCGTCTACTAGTAGAATCCTTTCGCTTTGCTGGATCCGATAGGATTGATGGTCGTGGCGGGAACTTGAACTTGAGGCCCTCCAGACCTGCATGCCTGTCTAATTGCTCGGAGGGACCCTCATTCGGATAGTCAGATATCGACGAATGGCGGCCCGAGGATGGACGGGGAAGAGCCGGTGGAAAGGTAAGGCCACGTAGGGTAGCTAGACCGTCTGATTCAGAGCTCGAACGCACATGCCCGTCCAATCGCTTGGAGGGCCTCTCATTCAGATGGTTAGATATTGACGAATGGCGGCCCGAGGATAGACGGGGAGGAGCCGGCGGAAAGGTAAGGCCACGCAGGGCAGCTATACCATCTGATTCAGAGCTCGAACACGCACGCCCATCCAATCGCTCGCAGGGACCCTCATTCAGACAGTTAGACATTGACAAATGGCGGCCCGAGGATGAACGGGGAGGAGCTGGCGGAAAGGTAAGGCCACGTAGGGCAGCTAGACCATCTGATTCAGAGCTCGAACGCGCACCCCCGTCCGATTGCTTGGAGGGACCCTCATTCAGGTAGTTAGACATTGACAAACGGCGGCCCGAGGATGGACGGGGAGGAGCCGG
>JBBPQV010000296.1:0-25889 GCA_038092675.1 Boletus rufocinnamomeus
TGGACAATCCCTGGCCTTATGCCTAGGATGGGCTCTTGACTCAAGACTGGACATTCACCCATGGACGATGAGTTCCCTTTCATCACAAGGACTCTGTGGATATCACCTAGCGACTGGACATTCTCCCTGGACATTTCCGTTTCTGTGTAAACACAAGGCCTGGATCTTCCCAGGAGTTTCCCTGGATCTTCCCTGATCCAACTCCCCATGGTTGGGCTGTGGCTCATCGCCCCACAGATCCAAGATCCTCCAAGCATTGCCTCGTTGATCCTACATGCCCTGATACCTGCCTCGGTGACTGGTCATCACCCGAGATACAGCCTCTGGATTGTAGACCCCAATGCCTGCCCTTAACTGGACAGCCTTGCTGATCCTAGATCACCTGATCTATTGATCCTACTATACCCACTCTGGTTTCCCCCGAGTATCATGTGACTCGCGACACAACACATCTTGGACATGGTTATGCCTGCCCTAGATTCCTATTACCATATCAGGTTAGACCAGCCCTAAACTAGCGTACTTGTATATAAGTTCGAGCTGAGCTTGAACTGCTCTCTAACCTGAATATACTCATTTCTACCCTTGGTTCTCTACTCAACAAGGGATCTTCGGTAGACTCTTCAGTTCCTTGGACCAGGTGGTCCTCATATACTCACTTCCACGCTATCTCTCTCATCGTCGTCATTGCCAACATTGACCTCAACTTGTTCATCATCTTCAAAACCTCTTGAAGAGTAGTGTCCTTGGTTGAAGTCCCAGTGTTGCAGGTAAAACCATAACAGACACAGCATTCATATTGGATCCACCCTAGGATACCTACTCTGTAACATACCTTTTGAAGTGGTAAAGGTGAAAGGATGATGGGCAAGTGACACCTTCCTAACATACCTCCACAAACACGCCCAGATACTCACCCCCTTCATGCAGGCCAAACTGGTGGTCCATGAAGCATTCTTACAACTCACCATTCCTCCCATCTGCAGATAATCACTCAGTAAGTCCAGATCTCCCCTCCTCCTACCTACTGGGTGCAATGCTTTGCTTCACGCATTGTTGATCACTCCTACCCATTGGGATAACAGCTCATATCCCACCCAGCAGGTCAGCTTCCATTCTGGGTCAAACAGTGCTTTGTCCATCCTCTACTGTTTCTTCCCTTCTCAAGTACACACCCTCATTTTTGTAAATACTTTATTTACAAATACATACGATGCTTCATCTGCGTCCACCAAGCGACATCCAAAGATTGTCACACTGTGATGCAGCAAGGCATGAGTGAAGTCACAGTGTAAAGTCTTCAGACGAGCGGTGTAAGTGGCATGTGTTTTCTTTTCTTCCATGCCACCACCTGCCACTCGTCCTCACCTTGCTCATCCTCACCATTTGTCACACCCACCACTCCACATCCAGCTTCGATCTCCCATCTCACCTCCTCACAGCTCATTCCACCCAGGTCCCTGAGCATGCAAGCCCCTGCCAGTCACTTCCCTGTGAGGCGATCCCACCCACCCTTGCAGCTCATATCCCACCTGGCAGGTCAGCTTCCATTCTGGGTTGGACAGCACTTCGCCCATCCTCTACCATCTCTTTCCTTCTCAAGTACACGCCGTTGTTTTTGTAAATACTTTATTTACAAATACACATGATCCTTCATCTGCATCCACCAAGTGACATCCAAAGACTTTGGTTTGGTCATGATGATACTCGTTATATAAGCTATTAATGTTAGTTTCTGACCATAGACTAAGAATTTCTCTCATTATTTTTTGTATTTTCTCAAAATCTGTTTGAATTTTGACTTTTGTGACACAAACTTGCTTAGGTGAAATAACTGGTATTCTGGTATTGTTATTTTCCAATCAAATACTATAATCTTATTGAAAAAGGGAATATCATCTTTATCCACTGGTGCATTTGCTTTATGTAGCCATTTGAAAATGAATCTACTCAGGTACTAGGCCCATATGGCTTGGCAATGGTGAGGCTCTCAACATTTCATAAACTATTGAAGGTTAATGTGATCATTTTATATTTTGAGTTTATGATGAACACCTTCAAGGTAGTGATGCTATTGTTTGAGACTTCTCATGACACTAAGCATTTATTTATCTGCAATGGGGCAGTTCTGTTCTTCAGGTGTGACACCATGTGAAGTGAATGTGACAGAGTGCCATTTGCCATCTGTTTTTAGTTGGAATACTTTGTCATTACTGGGGTAAGCAAAAATAGGTGCAGTGGTGAATCTATGCTGAAGCATATCAAACACTGTTGTTGGTCCACTTCAGAGAAATGTTTGACATCAAAACATTGAACCTTTTTACATTGCTTCCCAACCTGGAGAGGTGACCAGACAATCTTAGTGAATGTGATGTTGTAACTTCACCCTTGATTTGTATAACTCCATAATTTCACAAAGAAAGAAAAATAGAAGGAGATGAGCTTCAAGCAGAAGGGGAGGACATCCCAAAACAAAGTAAGTATCAATCTATTTTTACAGTATTGCCAGTTAACCTCTAAAATAGGATGATTACATCTCATGGCAGGCCCTCACATGGCCAAATGAATGGGAAGGATCTGGTAAGCATGCCCATGATTTAGCAATTGATATCCTCTAAAATAAAAGCTGAGTTCAGTTATGATTTATAAATTCCTTAGTTGCCTTTCTGCAAGATATGAAAAAAATCCTTTGGTACATAGGACTCAAGATCCACATTCCCTTTGCAGAGAAGAGTATTCTGAGTGTCAGTCAACTTATGAAAAATGTACAAACTCTGAACTTACACGTTGAGATCACCCTCATTACCAGTATCAAAATTGAGGCCAACATTGAGGGCTATGCATGGAGAGCTGAATGGATGTCTGAGACAGACAAGCTTTTTTTCCATGAGCTCATATTTTTTGCACCAGAGTTATCTTTTTCTGCATTTCTAGAGAAACTTGTTAGCATTTCTAATGTAAGCAACTGACTTACATGGTTTTTTTGCTAACAGGTGCTGCAGATACCCCTTCACTCAAGTCAGCCTTGCATTTTTGGGGGCACTTGGGGTTGGCAGTCTTATTGCTGACAGCCAATAGTGCAGGATCAATGAGCATGTCCAACATGATGAGAGTTGAGATAAAAGATAAGAAATCAGTGGTGGTGTGAGTTGCCCAACCTCTATACTACATTGGGATATATGCTCTATACTTAGCTATGGTACAATGAACTTGAATTGGTTATGCTTTTTAATATATGATTGCCAATGGTTGCACCTTATTGTAATGTTGCTTGCTGAGTATTTTCAGTGTCACCCCTAACCCTTGGGATACATGGGCTTTGTATAGTTGATGTATTGTTTTTGAGTGATCTGGGCAGTTTTGTCAATGACAAGACAAAGAATAAGTTTTTTTTTTTTGCAAAAGGGAAAGTGTCAGGGAAGTGGAAACATAGACTCAAGTTTGGTTGAATGGTGTGGACTAATCATGTGCTTGACTGATATTGTGGTATGAGTCCTGCATTTGCAATCAGCTGGTGAGTTGAAGAAGTAGGGGACTAGGGAAATAGTTCTTGCCTGCCCTATTAAAACAGCCTTAATGGCATCAAGTGATATTAATCATGTTTATGACTAGATATCTATCTACATGGGTTTATCATTCATACATGCACAGATCTGAACCACATGACTAGCAACTTGGCCCAGAACTCACCTGGTGGATATATGTGATGCAACTTGGTGTTATGATATACGATATTTTCAAACTTTTCAACTTAGCACTACAAAGCACATACTTTACATCTTTCAGACTTCAAAGTCATGTGATGTGCATGTGACCGTGGGAAACTACACATGACCTATGGTCTAGATAAACACACTGCACACATGCCTTAGTAATTTTCACTTCTTTCTTACCATCATCATTATTCTTCTCTCACAACATCTTCTCTCATCTATCTATACTCAGTAATCATTCCCATGGACCCTATGGTCTGTGCACACTCCTGTAACATATATAAGCTAGCTGTAGTCGACTGGACTCCCCAGTCTAATCCATTTGTCACTTGCGACCTATGTCCTTGCGAGCTGATTAAGGAAGACCACCTTGTCTCCACTCTTACTTCTCCTCTTTTCTTTACTCTAAGGATTGGTGTAGCCTTGACATAGTTCAGCCAGTGTTTGCTCAAGTCATCTTGCAACACTTGGCCTCCAAAATCAAAATTCTTTGAGCTGGGAGGGAAAAGAAATGGATTAGAACACACAATGCTAGGCATTCAAAAAAAAGGCCTTAAGATTGCATCTTGTGAAAATAAGATTTGGTAAACTTGACTATTTGCTATGGACCTGTTATGGTTGCCTGTAACAATGGTACTCCAACATGTAATGCTACTCCACAAGAAGTCTTGATAGCTTTGAGTTGAGGTCAAAGGTAACTAAAGGCAACAGCAAAGAGAGTAGAGTAAAGCAAGTGGGCCAATATAAGGGAGAGGTGTTCCAGGGAACCATGAATTAATCAAGATCTCCTGCAGAGCAGATAATATGTGATTTGATTGAGTAGTTCAAGTTAAGGAAGTACAACTGCATAGTGCAGGATTTATATACTATCTAGAGTTGTTTAGGGCAGGTGAAACTGAATAAGAAAATCTAACTAAGGGCAGGTCAAATGTATAGAGAGATGCATCACATCATGCCTATGAGAACATAAGGGCAGGCATAGGGAGAAATCAAATTGGATATAGTAGAATCAAAGAAGGCTGTCCAGTTTAAGGGCAGGCACCAGGTAATCTAGGATCAGGGTGGCTATGGGTGTACAGCTGACTGGGTAAAGTAGGCTCAGGAATGATCCAGGCCTTGTAAAGCATGGGAACACTCAGTCTGGGGAAATATTCAGAAGAGGAGACAAAAGAAAGCAAGTGCACATCCAGGGTTAAGCCTGTGAATTGTCCATTAGGGAAAATGAGACTGAGACTAAGTGTCTGTGGTAATACAATATATATATAGTCAAAGGAAAAAGGGGAAATAAGAGAAAATGTGTCCAGGTGGTGGCCACAGGTGATAGGTGTCACAAAACCATAACAGGACCCATTGACATTGAATGGTACCAGCTGTGTCCCGTGATAGTGGAACTGGCTGGCTCATGGCAGGTCCACAAAACAATACAAGTGGGACATGTGTGTAAGTGACATGCAAAGCTCAACAGCATCACATATTGCTTTAGGGTTGGTACAAATGCCCTTAACATTGCATGCTTCTTTTATCCCACCTCAAGTGACATTGCAGAAATGTAAGGGGACAACAAGGCAAACTGTTGAGATTAGAATTGAACAGTTGCTGAACTGCACTCAAGACCACTGGAGATGGAGAAGGGCAGCAAGGCAGATTATTAAGGCCTGATGTGAGCATTATATCAAGTACCATTTAGCTGTCTTGTGACAAGACAAATGGAGGCAGTGAAGGCAATGGACAGCAAAATAAATTGTTAAGATCTAATGTAAGCAAACTATTGAGTGTTGTCCTGTCTTGTAATGAGGCAGGCAGGAATAATAAAAATCAGTGAGAAAGATCATTCAAACCAGATGCAAGAATTTAATTGAGTAAATGTCTGGGGGTGGGGATGGTGAGGAAACATATGGCATAGCTTTATTAACTTCAGAGTTTAGTATGATGGTAAGGAAAGCAGAGTTGGCAAATGATAGATGGTTAACTTTGTAATATTACACAGGGTTGGACAATAGCATTGTTTATTTTTTCATTTTTTTCCTGAACCAAGCATTATGAATGCTGTTCTTTGCAAACAGTACTCAATCATTGGAAAACTTAAGTGAAGGTTGGCTGTTCTGACAATTTAACAATGCCATGCATTTTCCATCTGAGTAAGTCATATTGGTCTTGATGAAGCAGTCTCTAACTTATTTAGACAACTACAGACACTGTAAAAGTGATGTGCCACACTGTGGTCTGCCATCACTGAAGCTTGTAACATGATATTCATGTTGATTGAGGAGTAAGCCAGGACTTGGAGTGAACTTATCAGCTGCTTCAAATATTCACCAAGATCTCACAATTGCTCCAAGAGCATAACAGCAAAATGGAAAGTGACCTGGCTGAGTTTGAAGCTCACAATCAAAATCTGATGACAGAATTTACAAGATCTATACCAGCAAGCACAAGCCTTCATAGAGACTCTGAGCTATGCACACCCTGGGTCAGCTACTGGTGGATACAATTTTGAGTCACTGAGTGAGCTGGTTGGAGCTTGATACTGACACTAGCACATTGGACCAAATAATGTGGTGTAGTGCAATTTATTCATAAAAACTGCCCCTTTTTACAGTAATAAATAGCATTCCATTTATCACACTTACAATTATTCTCACCCACAGTATATCAGTTTTTAATCCTTACAAATTCAACTATTCTCACACTACTCAGTGATTGCCTAAAGAAGAAATGCTGAACCTCATCAAATCACTCCAACCCTCAAATAAATTTAGCTCAATATAACCAACAAGTCATGTTCACTGAATTTGCAGAAGCTCAAGGAAAGGTTTCCTTGCATGCTGCTTAGATAGTCAAGGAAATGAGGTGTCCAAGAGTCCAGGAAGAAAATGAGAGACAGTGGATGACATTATTTGCTGAACAAGTGGTAAATTGCTGTCTTTTTCAGTATGGTTGTTACCATGGGAAAATTATGTCCAAAAATACATCCCCATTTTGATCATTCATATCTTCTCAACACCCACTTGGAATTCAACAGAAATGACACCAATCAACCTGGACAGCCTAGGAGAACACTTTCTGACCTGACCAAAGGTGAAAATCCAAGATTTTAATATTTTGGGATTCAATACAGCTGTAAGTATGCCATTCAGCACTCTGATTCAGTGCTCAAAACAGCACTGTAACCATGCCACAAGGTCAGCAAACGACTTCCAACACACAGTGGTCCATTGATCACCTTTCAAAATTCCTAGATCATGAATGGATTGCCATGTGCCTAAACCTTTCCACTTGCTCCATCAAGTGCATTCTTGCTCATTTTGATGCACACAGGACCATCCCCAACCCATGTGAAGATGCTGTTCAGAAGGAGAGGATTGGATGGCCCAGGCATCTTAGTGATGTTGACATCAAGGTGGCCATACCTGTGATCAGTCCTGACCTTCTTGGTCATGTCATGGATGCTCTTGGTAATCCAATTGATGGCAAGGGCCCTATCAAGGCTGTGTTGCCAGTGAGCAGATGAAAGTAGAACAAGTAGTTTGTCTAAGAAACTCAAGAACCAATGTATATTGACATACTAAGTAAACTAAAGATCGCTAGGTAATGCAGATTTTCCAGCTCATATAGCACGCAAATCTGTTTCCACATACTGAAGAATGAGGATGGCTGTCCCCATTTTGATCCTCAACAAATGCTGTAGTGCCTTGATCAACATGTAGTCATGTGCAAGCTGCAATATGTGAACAAACCCTTTCACATCAAGCAAAGGTCCAAAATCTCCAAATTTGATGCCATGTGGAGGGGTTTTCTCATGTTGCTTGAGAAAATTGAACCAGGGGATAATTTCAGGGACCTCTATGGTTGATTCATGGAGATTTGTCATCACCATACCATCCAACAGAGACAGTGATTGATGATATCCAGTAGGCGAAGGTGTTTTTGTGAGACTTGGAGGCTGAAGAGTGTTTGGCTAGAGATTTGGTGATGGTGCCTGAGTCACCTGCTGGGTGAACAGTGAATAGAACTGCCCTCCAGCACCCCCAGGCCACATTGGCAGGACTTGAATGGTGATGGGATATGAGCACACAGATCCATGACTGGAACTTTGTACTGGTTGATTGACAGTAGAGCTACCACCTGTGGTTCATGTACATGGCCTTGCATTCTGAGTAAAGATGGTGGCAGGCTTCACATCTATTGTTGCATTCTCATTCATCTAAATTATATAATGTTAGAAAAAGTCAATAGAAAAATAAAAGAATACTCACGATCTTGAGTGTCCAATGTGCAATATAGTGATGGCTCAAGCTGTAGCAAAGGTTATTCCCAGGTCCCTTGTAACAGTAGGAACTCCCAGACCCATTTGAATGCATGTTACATGCCCATCATTTTTGCAGTGCCATGACAATTTCCTGTTGTGCATTCATACCTTATGATTCACCAGTTGTTTATGTGTGCTTCTGTTTGGATGACTGAGATCCTTAGCCCTTCATGCCCTGCAAATGGTGAATAAGTGTGATAGTGTACAAGTTAGAAATGTACTGTTTTGTTATGATTTCCAGTAGGCACAGGAAGTCTCAAGTCTGAGTCCAAGTCCTTTGAGGTGGCATCTTCAAAGTAAGCAGTGACAGGTTTCATGGTCAGGTTGAGGCCTTTCCATTGGTGAGGTGGGGAGGGACAATTAGTTGTCACATAGTTTCAATGAACATACAGAGTTCTTCATCTGTTTGTATGGAGGTGAATGCTGTCTTTGCCTTGGAATCTAGGCAATATTGAAGCCTGACAAGCCCTGGATGCTGGCCTAATTTCTCTGCAACAGTTGTACAAAGTTGATTGAAGACAATGCTAGATGATATCTGAAATGGAATATTTGATACTTAGATTTAAGCATGGCACACTGAATGTTGAAGACTGGTGAATGCAAAATGTATCAGTATGTATATACAGTAGAATAATGCAGATAGTACTACTTACCACTTGTTGCTGGGTTGTAGAACAAGTCCATTTGCTTCAATGGAGCCTTTTCCTTATGAGCAGATTTGATGGATTGTACCCAGTTGGTAGGCACATGCTGTGTAGCTGGCTTGAATTGGTGTTGAAGAAGCTCATCCATGTCATTGTTAGTTTCATTGACAAGCTCAGGACTTGATCGCTGGTCATTGGTGTTGTCACCTGTAGTTGAAACAACCCTAAAGCGAGTACGAAGTGTACTTCAGGTCGTTACAGAATGTCAACTGAGGAGAAGAGTGTAGATGAAGGAATCGGGTTCAGTCTTAAAGCTTCAGAGGAAACTCCAAGAGAACTAAACTGGAGGACGTCCAGTGAAGTCTCGAGGTCTTATATAGATTCTACATATGTGTACATGTTTGTACCAGATCTACCAATACGACATATAGGAGTGACGGAGATTAAATGCATGAGGCATAACATGAGGCATCATAATGGAAGAGAAGCAATGACATGATGCAACCACATGCGGTGGCAGAATGGAAGAAGCGGAAATGAAAAGAAGACGTGCACAGCACGGAGATGAACGTGTGAAACAATATAACTATAAATGGTTAAATGCGTCCATTAGGATCTAGGATCCAGAGTGCATCGCAAAGGCTGACTGCTGAGCATGCTTCAAGAAGTAAACGTGTCATGTGACACATCACGTGCTCTAGTCACGTGACTTTGAAGATAGAAAAATAAGTTAAAGTGCGAAAAGAAGAAGTAAACATAGACATGTGAGAAGCAAACCGTAACATAGTTATCCTGTTTAAATCAAAATTTTCCCTCTCATCCTCCTCTGCCCCTGTATTGTACTCCTCCACTCCTACATCATGGTCAAACTCTAGTGAGCCACCACTATTGCCAGTAACAACACTGAGGATCTCCCTAGCAAGCTGACTGTGATCTTGAATGAAGGGCCCATAAAGGTCGTCTGATTCATTGAGCTCATGAGTGAGATCAAGGTTTCTTGTGTGTGTGACATGTTCCCCAGTGGCTGCAGGCTCTTCTGACAGCAAGCGATGTTGCCATTTGATACGAAACTTGAAGTCTGTGTCTGTGGATTGAGTGGCCCATTGTTCATCTGGAAATGAGCTGTCACTGCCTGAAGTAATACTTGCAATCTGAGTAGTCATGGTTGGGATACACTTGCACATGGTACACTTGCTTGTGCCAGGCTCAGGAGCCTGCTGAGGTGGTGCACTGGCACTACACAAACGAGTGTGACTCTCTTGAACTATGCACTTGTTGGAATGATTGCCTTCAGTGTATTTGTTGCAAATATTAGCACTAGGAGCAAAGATGCAATGTATTTTCTGTATGTGACAGCCTAAACATGCCCCAGATTTCACTATAGTAGTACAAGTCAATAGCTTACAAGTTATTGATACAGTGAAAATTTTACATTTCATCACAGGAGTTGCAGCAGTGATCAAAGGAGCAGGGACCTGTGCAGCCTTCTTGCGTTTCTTGGAAGACATGGGGAGTTGAATGGGTGGGGTGTTTGAGCTCAGGCCATGAGGAACACTGCATGTCAGAATTTATTGTGGACACACCCTTCCAGCTTGTATTCTGTGATGTCCCCCCAGCCCTGCTGAGCATCATGTTTGATTGGCCATTGGGATAGTTAGTCAACAGTGATGTAGTAAGTGCATCAATTGATTCTTTGCTCACTGCATGTATACAGACTCATCACAAACAACATTGGAATTGGAGGAAAAGAAAGTAGTATAATAGTTATGGACATTGTTGCTATCATATGTACCCACAGCACAAGAACCATCCACATGCATCATTGGGAGTGATTGTATAGAGTGCACTGAGTAATGTAATGTATGCCTCTTTTTCTGTCAAGTGTGTCATGGCCAGCTGTGCATATGCTCCATTATGATGAAGGTGATACTTCATGGCCAAAAAGGCAAGTTCAATCAGGTTCAGATCGGGTGAGTATGGTGGTAAAAATTCACACCGCATTCCCCTATACAACAATTAGCATACAAAAAAATAAAGTGATAATATACATTACCTCAACTGAATCAACTCCTGAATGTCGGGATGCTTGTGAATTCTACAGTTATCCATGACGATTACTGAATTGGGGGCAGGAAATGGTTGCATATTATCAAGAAGCCATCTGATAAATTGCATAAATGATTCGGTGCAGAATGAGCCCTCAACTACACTACAGTGTAGGATACCATCTTGAAGGGAAAGTGTAGGAAGAACTGAATAACTTTATAATTGTCAGCACAATCAAAATGAGATATCATATACTCACTATTGACCACAGATAAAAAATGCCTTATGCTGCGCTCTAGTTCCTCTGATTGACCAGGCATAGCCATGATACATTGTTCGGCAGTCAATAGAACTCTCATCAACAAATATGAGCTGCTCTGCCTGGTATGCTCCTATGCAAGTAAGGTGTTCAAGGCATTTTTGGGCTGAGCATTCAGCTGCAACACATGTGATCTGAAAGAATGTAAGTATTACCATAGTATGTACAAGTCAAACCCAAGTCGAAGCTCACCTTTTTCATGGTAAAACCAGCTCTGGAGAGTGTTCTCTACATAGTTGCATGCAAGACACTGACACCACATGAAGCCTCCAACATTTCTTGAAGCTCATCCAAATAAAAATCAGGCACTTTTTGCATGGTATCTAGAAGAAACTGTGATGATTGAGTCAGTTCAACATATTAGTTGTTGAGCCATAGTAATACCTAGTAAGTATGATATACTGTACCTCAATGTCAACATCACTAAGATGCCTGGGCCATCCAACCCTCTCCTTCTGAACAGCATCTTCACCTGGATTGGGGATGGTCCCATGTGCATCAAAATGAGCAAGAATGTGCTTGATGGAGCAAGTGGAAAGGTTTAAGCACATGGCAATCTGTTCATGATCTAGGAATTTTGAAAGGCAAACAATGGACCACTGTGTGTCGGGAGTCATTTGCTGACCTCATGGCATGACTACAGTGCTGTTTTGAGCACTGAATCCCAAAATCATGAAATATTAAAATCTTGGATTTTCGCCTTTGGTCAGGTCAGAAAGTGTTCTTCTAGGCTGTCCAGGTCAATTGGTGTTGTTTCTGTCGAATTCCAAGTGGGCATTGAGAAGATGTGAACGATTGAAGTGGGGATGTGTTTTTGGACATAATTTTCCCACAGTGACAACCATACTGAAAAAGACAGTAAATAATTATATGTTTTTGCTCAAGATTTCTTTGACAGACCTTGGCAAGAAAATGTGCTGAGCAGCCTATACAAATTTTACATATTGTGGCTGAAATGACATCAAAATTTCAAATGTTGTCCAAGGAAAAAATCACCTTGAATAAAATCTTTGGCAAGAATAACATGGTTAATCAATTTCTATGCAAGGCAGTATGGAAAGACAACCTCATAGGTAATCCCAACATCCCTTCTGATGCTGACCTCAGCAACTCCACCACTCATTGGTGGAAGAGATTCCAAGTAATCCTATGTGGAATATATTATAAGCCAAGCTTGGTTGGATAAAAGCTAGTTATACTACAATCAATTCACCTCCTAGCCCCTTTTTCACTCTGGGAGGCTGTTCTAATGGCTATAATGCCTTGGATTGGTTTGGAGATCCATGGTGCAGCTATCCACTTGTATTCCATCAATAGGCCACCTTTCCAGATGTGTTAGAAAGTGTACAATAATATTTTTTCATTTTTTTTATTGATAGGAATATATAAAATGAAATATAATATACCTGTGAAGTATAACTATATATGCAGGTAGTATACATTCACCTAAATCTCCTCCCACTTTCCTGACTTTGTCTAATGAGTGTCAAGACTGGGATGAGAGAAATAAACATTGGAATTTTAAAAGACTTTGCAAAACATATTAAAAACACAACATTATGGCTTTCACAGCATATTTGGGGCTTTCCTAGATTTGTAAATACAAAGTATCAAAAAAGTGAAATGTCATCACATTACCATACAGTTTACTTATGCATAAGTGAATCAAATTGTGAATGTATAAGAGATTTACTCAGCAACCAATGTTGGAAAGATATATACAGTCAAAAAAGACAGCACTTTTGCTACCCTGCTTGGTATGTATCTATTAGTAGTGCAATACAACATATTTTCGAAAAAATGACTTCCTCTTGTTATTTACATTCTGTATGCTACTATGCCCTCATATCAATGTTTCTAAGTTGCTTATTTCTGATGGCCTTCAGGCACCTGTTGCCTCCAATGTTAATGCAACAAGATGCCACCCAGCAGCAACACAATACCCTTCCAGTTTTTCTTCAGTGCAGCTTCAATGAGCACATGGGTCATGCATACCCTAACCACCAGCCTGCCCCACGGGAAGTTATAAGGCTGAAGTTGTATACTATGAATGCCACTGATGACACTCTTCTTGAGCATCTGGCACAACTAAACCAGCAGTGGAATAACATATTTACTCAGGCACCAGATGGGAGACCATTTGCTGTACTTGGACTATGTTACCATAATATTGTTGTCTGTGCAAGTGCTAACTGTCTCCAGAATAAGCCACAGCTGGGTGATAGGAATGTTCTATACTATCTGATCTCCAACTCCACCCTTGCCATTCACATATGGGATAGTGACATGCAATAGTATGGACAATACCATCCTGACTCTTCAATGTTGGTCAACACAATGCTGCAAACACCCCTGATGGTTATAGGATCTGATACATTTCCTATATGGAGAGCAGCTTGTGTCCTGGAAGGCAGTCATGAAGGTAGAAACAATTTCCTAAAGGCAAAAAGAAATACAGCATTCAAGCAGAATCATCATCTGTCCACATGCAGACCATTACTTTCCTATGGACCATCTGCAGTTTGCCAACCTTAGGCTGCTATCCTCTATTAGCTCAGCATGTAGTATGTTTTACTTGTCTTGTTTTTTGATCATATAATGGTGTAGTAATCAGAAGTTGAGGGGCATTGCTTCCTTTGCACAAATTGAAATTGAAGTTGCTATGTAGTATAATAATGCTTTTGCTGTATGAAATTTCACCCTCCATGCCATCATGGAACCAAATAGTAAGTGGTGAAATGATTGTCTCTAAAATAAATTAAACCTTTGATATGGAGAGTGGTCTGTCTTAATCTATCTATTACTTTTATACTATGTAATATTTCAAATTCAGTGGATAAAGATTCTACATCAAATATAATAATATACTATGGGCACTTTTGGATAGTGGATTTTGTTGTCAAAAATGCAGTCACATTCATTACAAAAAGGCACATCTTGTAATGACATGACAATCCATTCATTCAGATGTTGATTTTGCAGTACCATTTAGAATTTAAAAATTCACAGAATCATTGTTAGTATATACTTGAATTTTGTTGCAAGTTGTACACTGAATCTATCCAGGCTAAAATCCATGACCAATTATGATTAAAGCAAGTTCACTTACACTTGCAAATGATTTACCCATAGGAAATTGTGAGGGCTTGGTATTGTATACTTTAGCCTGTACTACATAACACACATTACTGCACACAGCTTTGTTATGTCTCATATTCTGAAATCCTTTCACAAGATTATTCATATATATACTGTGTGATTTCAGGTATTTGTTCCAGTATTTAGGTTTTTCATTCCAAATGGCATATAGAAATGAGAACAATGAGTTGCATGTACAACTCCAATTGATATAATCCCACAATGGTCCTTTTAACCCATCAAGAGATAGATTAGATATGATTTGATTATTGTTGATGATCAGATGCTCAATAAATTTGGAGCATTGTATAACAATACTATTGTTTTTGATGTTCAGTGAATCAACTGTTAGATGATTTCAATTACAATATTTATGATTTTCCAAGATATGTCTATATCTTCTGACTCTAGTGGATCAATTGAACTAAACTAATGTATATTTTGTGAAATATATAATTCCACTATTTGAAATGTGATATAAGAATGTTTCTTCTATGTCCAATAATATGTGTATGTGTGTAGATAGCTTGCTTTGAAATCAAAAATGAGTTGGACATATCCATATTATTCAGTAGCTCCAACTTCATGAATTTCTTTCTTAACCAACCAGATGCTTCACCTGTTATTTCATATGCTTACATAATCACTCAGATGCACCATCATTCCTGGACCTCTGGGGCCAGGTTTCAAACCTAAAAATGTGTGAAAAATGGCAAAATTGGACACTCATTAGAATTATGGGTCACAATTCCTTTGTTGACAGTTGCATGGTTGTAGCATGGATGTGGAAACATACATTCTACTACTATTTTATATCAACTTAGCTATATTTGTTGTTAGATTGAAATTCATATCACTCTTTTATTTTTGTTATTATTGATTTTAAATTTCAAACAATTTATACTTTATGGAAGAGAGATTGAATTAAAACAATTGATTAATTAGTCTCCAATTTGAATTATATAGAAGTATAATAATAAGAAAGCAATCATCAATGTGAATAATCCTGTAGCTTCAGCTAAAACAAATCCTAAGATTGTATAACTGAGTAATTTTCTTGGAGATTATGGCCACTTACATAATCTGGTCCAGTTGAATTTGTGCTAAGAGGGGATATACACTCACTGGCCACATTGATGAAGTCATTTAAGGCAGGAGGTGAGGGATGTGCTGAGAGGGAATATAGAATTATCGACAGCAGCAAGTGTGGAGTCATGATATGCCTCATAGCATGGTGATAAATTATTTCTGGAGAAAGATACTTGCTTTGTGTTCATTCCATCAACATACAGAGACTGGCATTTCAATGCACAACACAACTGATGATTAGGTCAGCTTGGATCCTCTGGGAATGATAGGCACTTACTATGAATGCAGAAAGTGCATACTATACATGGGCAATGGTATGGATTAAATACTCTCAAAGATCAAAGGATTCTATGGGCTTAATGCATTGAGGTACCAGAACTCAACATGAAATTGTTCCAACTGGTGGTTGCTAAACCATTAAACCACTTTTCACTTCTCAATGGGTTAGTGTAAATTAATACTAGTATATACAAGCATCAACTTATATCATGCTCATGCTCATGCATGAAAAAATCCTTGGGGCTTGGGGATTGCTGACTTGTTTGACCTGGTTCATTTTTCACTGAATAAGCATTTGTGGATTGTTTATTAGTGCCTGATTGTCTGTGTTAAAGAAGGTCAATGTAAACAGAGCACTACAAAAGTTTGTGAGGGCTGTCAATAGTAGCTTTTCAACCCCCTTTGTTACATCTCATCTGGGCAGAGGTTTTGTCACTGACCCCTGGACCTGAACTGTGGCCACCATCACAGCCAGCTTTTACAAAGACTCCATTTCCCTTGTGAAAGCTGGCATTCTCTTAACACCTACCTCACCATTCATGCCCACAAAGCCCACTTGCATACTAAAAAGGATGAAAATACTTCATGGGCACCGTTCTAGGACACACCAACAATACTAGCCATGATATTATGTTCTTTGTATGGAGGCTTGAGTCAATGAGGTATGATCATGTGAGTTGAATGTAGAAATGGCCCCACTGTTATGACCAAGTAACAATGTAACATATATGCCAATGTGTACTGGTCCATGTTCCACTCATCTAGAGTAGAGTTATTAATCTGTGTTATTTAACAAAAGGGATATGGTCCAAGAGGCTGGCTCTAACCAGGATGGAGAGAAGAAAGTGGCAGAGGAAAAGAGCAATGCAGGTGGGGGGAGCCAGCAAATGAACCAGATTTCATAATATATTGTATATGTCAAATTAAAGTTAGATACATCTGTCTTTGAAAAATGATGAAACCCTGATGCAGCACTAGGCCAGACCCATCAAATTTGAATTACCTTGCTAAGGGTCACTTATAGACATTTCTTGACTGATGTTTTATTTTTATTTTTTTGTACTACTTGGCAATGTGAGAATCAAGTGCATGATAAGATTGTTAGTTATCTACAACAAGACATTGCCAGCAACTCTTGAATGATCACTCATTGTATGGCTATCTGATTGTTGCTGTACTGGATGGTATGTCTGATGATGAAGTGGGTGTCAATGAAACAAGTGGCTGAGTTCCTAAATGATTGTTGGATTGAGGTCATGTATTTAGCAAGTTGGTTTGATAGTCCAAGATCTTTTGTTGCAATCCTTGCTCAACTGTTGAATGTCAAATATCAAGTGAAATAATTAGAACTTATGATTATGCCCAAGTACCACTCCCCTGGCATGTTGCATTGCCCAGTGGAATATTTCCTTCCATTTCACAAAAGTGGTGGATACTACCATTTCAGTGAGCATTTGCCCTGACAGGTTGCATTTTACCACCAACAAAAGTGCTCTTTTTGTGATCTGGTCCATGTCTGTATAGCATGGTGCCATTATGGTAGTGGTAGGTGGTATGGGGTTGGTTGCAGGGACATTTATTGTGGAAGTTGGAGCTGCTGATCCAGACATAATTGGAGGGGAAAGATGGAAAGATGGGAGTTATATATGTACTTGTTTTTGTGAGTTTGTAGGCCAGCTTATATGAATAGTCTAGAAGATGTTAGTTATCATTGCTGATTGTTGATAACATAATCTGCATTATATCAGAATCATATTCTGCTGCTCATGAGACTGCCCACTTATTTTGCTGCCATGAAGAGATCAGACAGCAACTGTATATGGTCCTGGATGATCCAAACAATGGATTTGATTATGTACTGCATTTGCTGCATGGTGAAGAAGTTGCTGCCCTGGGTGGCCCAGCAAAGATGATCTAGTATATTGGTATCCATATATCATGGGAACAACATTAGTCCAGCCATCCTCATCTTGCACCCAATCCATTTGTATGGCTGTGCTTTATAGATCCAGTGTGCTCAGAGGTGTTGTAATAGGAAAGTGGTGCTGAAAAGCAAACAATTTGGTTGATCCTGCATTGCCCATATAGCAACATCATGTAATAATAACAAACAGGTGATTGGCTATCCTAGATCTGTTATCAGTTCATTGATCACATTATCTCAATAAACCATGTACCAGCACACTTGCTATCTTTGTACACCAAATTATCATCCTTGTTAGAGCCAATATCTGTTTCATCCAAATTGGACATCTTCTCTGATCCATCCTTCTTGTTATGGTTTAATTTCTACATGTCTATTTATTTTTACATTTAGTCAATTCTTTCTTTTCAAAGTCACATGAATAGATCACATGAATAGATCACATGACTCTTTATGACTCACAGCTTGACTAATCTGTTAGCTATTTTTAGATGTAGGCTATGCCATCAGTCATGGCAATGCACTCTAAATCTTCATGACTCTAATGGATGCATTTATCCTTGTATAGTTATATTGTTTCCATGATCATCTCCATGCTGTGCATGCTTCCTTCCTTCTCTCCTCTTCCACTCTGCCATAGCTTGCTATTGCATCATGTCTTTCATTATGATTTATTCTTTCTTCTTCCTCCTCCTCTTCTCCAGCCCACATCTATGCCTGTCACTGTAATATCTCTGACTCATCAGCGACCAGACTATTCTAGCCCCATCCACTACCTGTTACGATCCTGTCTAGGCTGTTGCCGTGGGACGATGATCGGCAACACTGCTACTAGCAACAAAGAGAAAGGGAAAAGAGAAGAGGAGGGTAAGCGATGAAAGGAATAGGATGAGGGAAGGCTCTCAGCGGTTATGAATCCTTCACTAAGGATTTGGATGTCTAGACTCCTAGTAGGATCGTACTTGGTATGACGACCAAGCGGTTGACCTTACTTCCAATACACGGTTACCAAAGAGGTACACCGGGCGAGGGTTGGATGACTGTCTAGGAGCGAACTTCTGACTTGACTGAGGTCAAAGACGAGGAGATAAGAACTGGGGAGTTCCGATCTCTCATCGCTGTATTTATACTAGCTATGTACGTGCATGGACCAGGTACTTTAGGGTAAGCGTGTACGAGCTAATACTAAACATAGCAGAGAATAAGAGAAGGGAACGAACAGAGATTAAAGAGATAGGAGGTGGGAGAGAACATGTTAGCAGCATGGGGAAATGGAAGAGAAGAGAAGTAGAGATCTAATCGGGTAGAATGGAAGATGAGATCGGGAGATTGGATCAGGAGATCCAGATCAAGATCTAATCGGGGATTACGTAAGTAGATCGGGTTAGGATTGAGTGAAAGAAGGGGAAACGAAAGGCGAGATCATAACACTACCACTATTTATCCCAACACCACTGGTTTCTATTGCCTTCCAGGCCCTTCTATGAACCCCTTCCTTTATCTTCCATCAGGTTCTGTCTGATGTATTACCTAGAACATTCCCCTTCATTTTTCAAACTCCCATACCACACAAAACTTTGCAAGTTAGTCCTCAAATCATGGCAAGAATACGTTGTAATTGTAAAACAGAATCTCATGGTGAGTACCTAGTTTATTTGATCATACTAAATCTAATGAAATTTGATAGAACACAGTGGGAAAAATATTGTTCACTGCTGACATCTGGTCAGATACTGAATACCACCCTCACCTTGCCATTACAGCACATTGGACCACCCCTGAGGGTGGTTCACTCAAGATAAAAGCATCTTTTATTGCCTTCCACTATTTTCCTGGCTCACACACTGGTAAAGCCTTGGCCAAGCTCATCCTGGAGCTCCTTGATTGTGCTGAGGTAACTCTGAAGATATGTGACTTTGTGGTATATGTCATATTTCTGTACTAATAAATGTTAACCAGATCAGTCACTTTACTATGGACAATGCCTCCAACAATATTATTGTTATGTGTGAACTAGCAAGACTTCTTGAAGGGTGTGAAATTCAATTCAACACTGTCAATTGTCACATTCCTTGCTTCCCATATATTATCAACATTTGTGTGACTCACACCCTCAAGGCCTATATGTACTGCCACTGACTTCACTGCTATCACTGCCACATGGATTGGCACCCTCAATAATGTCATAGATAAACAAGAATATCTTGAAGCTCTCAGTACAGATTCTGTCACTCTTAGCCATGATATCATTTGCATCATCCATGCATCCAGCCAGCATTAGAAAGGTTTTCACAACACTATTGTCAATGGTAATGCTAACCAATGGTTCACTGACAACACCACTTAGGTGCCACTCATTGAGCTCCTTTGTAATGTCACAACATGCTAGAACTCAGTTTACTTTATAATTAACTGACTTCACACCATCCACCTTGTGAGTTTCCATTATACAGTGGCTTATTGAACATTACTGATTTTCTACAGGATACCAACAGTTTTCTTTCCTTACCTTGTGGGCCAAATGACAAACTTGCCCAATGCAAGTTGATACTAATGCAATGGAAAGCTTTGCAAGACCTGGAGGTCATTCTGGAGGTGATACCCATAAATATCCCACTATCAACTACTAACTTGAATGTCATAGGTACTATCACACTTGACTCAGATAGAGGCAAGCATAGACTTTTGTGACAAAGGTTAGCTAAGTTTCAAGGGTAAAGGCAACATGAAGAGTCTTTAAGAATTTGAAGGTTCTAAGTGGTTCAGTGCACACTCAGTAGTAGTGTGAAGACTAGTTCAAAGGGGTTCAAGTACTAGATGCCTAGTACCAGGGATTTAGACAATGATGGATAAAGTAGATCAAGATTGGGAAAAGTACAGAAGTACATGAGTGAGGTTTATATACCCCCTAGCCTCAGTGATGGGTAAGCAATAGAAACTGCTAGAAAGTAACAGAAAGTTCTAGGAATACAGCCTATGGAACTTGGCAGAAAATAAGAGAACAAGTTTGTAGAATGTGCCAGAAGGCAATAGAAACCAGTAGAACTGGGATGGAAGAAAGATACCAGGTGGGGCTAGAACAGCTTGATTGCTGATGATGAAATAGGGGTTTGCATAAATGGGGTCATCAGACAAGAAGGATAAAAGAAAGGCAAAAGGAATGAGTTGTAACAGGTACCTCACACTGTGCAACAGTGCATGTCAAATGAAAGCCACTTTGTTCTAGGTGGGGCAATCCCTACTTTCAAAATATTCATAATACTGTGGGAAGTATTGGCCACCAAAGCACCTCATTGTTCCCTGTACATCAAAGTTGGACTTGAATGGGCCCAGGAGTACTATCAATGTATGGGCCAGACAAATGCCTATGTAATTGCAATGTGTAAGTCTTCAGTCCTGTCAACACCACTCTGCTAATCTCATGATAGTTGTTGATCCTACTATCTGACTTAGGTGGATAGACCAACACTGGGGCATGCTGGCAGTGATAAAGGCACAAGAAGATATATTGCAATTGGTAAGTTTATCAAGGCTGTCCTTTTATTATGGGCTAATGATGGCTAAAGATGACAGAGTACCAAAACAATCCTGCCATACAAACCATACCACAGAGTGCTGAAACTCCAGCTACCAATGCAGGCCAAATCTGTCTCCATTCTACACTAGCATTGTGCTACTATTGCCTTTCCACCATCAGAGTTTGCACACCATCCCAATTGGCCCCACAAGCTGTTGAACAGGAATTCAGTGCTTATGTTCTGTCCATGCCAAGTCCCAAAGGCACCCATCCACTGGCCTGTTGTTATAGGTAACTGCACCCCCCCTTTATTTTCTCCTACCCTCACTCTCAATTACCCCAGGTCTTTTCTCTGGGATAATATTATAGCTTCCTTGCAGGAATATGCAGTGTCTGACACTGCCTTTGAGGATAGCTTTCCTGTTCCAATCCCCTCCAAAGACACTGCCCCTTTCTGATCCTATTTCTGTTATGGTTGGTGGTACCCCCCCATCTTTTTCCCCTACCATTCCTTTGGACTACCCCAGGTCATCTCTCTGGGACGACATCATTGCTTCCCTACAGGAGTATGCAGTGTCTGACACTGCCTTCAACACTGCCTTCAAGGACAGCTCCCTTGATCCGTTCCTTCCTGACACCACCCACTTCTGATCCTATTTCTCCCAACCTGGCTTGACCTATTCCATATTGATCCTATTTATGTTCCGCTTCCTCCCAAGGACACTGCCCCTTTCCGTCACATGCTTCTTATATGCAACATGTTTCTTACCTCATACTCACAATAGTGCCTCCCCTCACATTACATTCAGACTCCAACTCACCTGCCCTAAACCAACTCCAGGCAGTATATATATTCATGCTCTGCCTGTATTGCTTCTTTAACTTGAATCTACACAATCTACCATGTATCTTGGACTTCACCGACTGGCTTGCTTCTCTCGCCAGCTCTCTTGCTTCATTCTTCACTTCACTATCGTCTCTCATGAGGGTGATCTTTGGTTGATCAACATAGGTTGTTGATCGTCATCTGACTCTCGTTGAGCAGACCAGGAACGAACTCCAACTATGCATTGGTGTTTCATTGTTACGTCAGTCATAACAAAAGGTTCAAGTTTCTACTTGTTGGAGCTACTCAGCCCAGTCTTCTGCCTTCTCTCCCCTCCCCACTTCAGAATCTCAATGAGTGTCTGGGTCTTCATGAAGTAACCCTATCACGAGTCACCCTCCCCCACCAAGGAGGAACTCCCCTGCCCTCTCTCAATCATCATCAGTCGGTTCTCACCCTCCCACCAGTCTCACTCAGTACTCTATTCCCGAAGAGGAAACCATGGGCTCAGAAGGAGGAACATACGAGAGGACCATTCTCACCGGAGCAGATGCAAAGGCTTATCTTGCAGCCCATCCAAGACCTCCCCCTATCCCTGAACCGGACCCGGACTACCCTATAGGAGACCAAGAAGATGACAATGAAGACATGACGAAGGATGTCAAAGCAGCCCTCCCTGAGGACTTCACTGGAGAAGGAAAGGATGCCAACAGGTGGCTCCTAGGAATGGATGGATACTTCTCCCTCCACCTGGACCTATCAGACAGGGCAAAGGCCCTGATACTGTTAAACCGCATGCCTAATGGAAGAGGCAAAGCGTTTGCAGAAGCCTGGCTGATCAAACTTGCAGATCAGACCATCCCACATGGAGACAAAGACTATGCCCACATGAAAGAGGCCTTCGCCACTATGTTCTCCCCCTATGATGCCGCATCCCATGCACGAGTAGAGCTTGCTTCCTTACATATGACAAGACTACAAGGACGGCTTTGACAAGTACCTCGCAGAGTTCATGGTCCTTGCTACCCAAGCAGGGATCAAAGAGAAGGCAGCCTTACAAGAATGGTTTCTTCGAGGACTTGACAGGGAAGTCACCAAACAGCTATCACTCTCAAACATCCTCAAGACCACTGAGAAGATAGAGGATGTTTACAACAAGGCGGCAGAGATAGAAGGTGGCCCAGCACAGATTAGGGACATGGAATGAATCCCAACCCCCACCGCCTAGAAGGACAGGGCATCAACATCGCCACGATCCAAACGCCATGGACATGGACCATCTCACTCTCACCCCAGAAGAGAGAGCTCGTTGCTACAGGGAAAAGTTGTGCTTCATATGCAAGAAGAAAGGATGTTCTACCAAGAGACATCAGACTCCTAGGACAGGAGTCCAGACTCGTACAGTTACAAGTACCCCACCGAGGAAAGACCCACTGGAGTCTTACATCAAAAGTCTGGAGACTCGCTCAGACAAGGACGGGATCCTTCGTGCCCTCAAAGCTGCATTTGAGGAGAATAGAGATGAGAAAGGGAAACTCCTCCTGGAAACCAAAGAGGTATGGGGAGAAGAGGATATTAACGCCATTGAACTAGGGGAAACTCCAGTTCAAGCAATGCCCGCTTTGCATTTTTAGGAGGAAGGGATGGACCAACATCATCTCCTTCTGTCACAATTGTGCCTGTATTTATTTCTGGATCCAAGAGTAATTCTATTCAAATCCCCATCTCAATCCAGAATAAATGCGCAACAAAAATTGTTGGCCTAAATGCATTAATCGACAGCGGAGCAACTGGATGCTTTCTCTCTCGACATGTGGTCAAGAAACACAAGATTCCCTTGATTCCCCTTCCCCACCTGATCAAAGCTTGGAATGTAGATGGATCATTAAACCAAGCAGGAGACATCACCCATAGGATTGCTGCTGTACTCAATATGGACGGAGTACTGGAAGAGCGGAATTTCTTCATCCTAAACTGCGGAAAGGATGACTTGATACTAGGACTGCCCTGGTTATGGGCAGTAAACCTGACCATTGATTGGACAATGGGACAAGTGACCATAGACCCTGGGTGGTACAAAGAACAACATTTCAACCACCCCAAAGCACTCTCCCAGAGATACTTGTTGAAGTATCTGGATGTTGACGAAGACACCAGAATGGAGAAGGACTTAAGGATGTCCTTCTGCCAGAAGAAGCCACTGCATAGGGCTTGTGTACTGTGTACGCAACACGACTCCAAAGTCCCGGACTTCCTTGTAAGGAAGACAACATTATCCACCACCCTTGTGCAGAAAGAGGGAGTTGCCAAGGTGGAACTCCCTACCCCATACAAAGACTTCAAAGACATCTTTGAGAAGAAAGATTCCACCAAAATGCTGCCATCCAGACCATATGATCACGCCATCGACCTATGAGACACCTTTGTACCCCAATGAGCAAAGACATATCCATTGTCCCCCCCAGAGCAACTCACGTGCAAGGAGTTCATAGATGAACACCTAGCATCAGGGAAGATTACACCATCAAAATCTCCCCAGGCCTCCCCATTCTTCTTCATACAAAAGAAGGATGGAAAGCTATGACCTTGCCAGGACTATAGATATCTAAATATGCACACTATCAAGAATGCGTACCCCCTCCCACTCATCACCAATCTCATAGATCAGGTATGAGGGTCTTCCATCTTCATGAAGTTCAACGTACGATGGGGATACAACAATATCCTCATCAAACCAGAGGACAGATGGAAAGCAGCCTTTGTGACTCCCTTTGGTCTCTATGAACCAACAGTCATGTTCTTCAGGATGTGCAACTCCCTGGCTACCTTTCAGGCCTTCATGGATGACCTGTTCAGAAACTACATCGCTGAAGGGTGGTTAATCATTTACATGGATGACCTCCTCATACATTCTTCCAATCCCACTCTCCATGAGGAACAGACAAGAAAAGTGCTCCAGCAATTCAGGGAACACGAGATGTTCCTAAAACTGGAAAAGTGTACTTTTGCAACATCAGAGGTGGACTACCTGGGACTCGTCATCAACAAAAATGGAGTCAAGATGGACCCCACCAAACTATGGGCAATTGAGGAATGGCCAAGACCTAGCAACACCAAGGAGATACGCTCCTTTCTAGGGTTTTGCAACTTCTACAGGAAATTCATCCCTTCCTTCTCAGACATTGCACGCCCTCTCCTCGATTTGACCAAGAAAGGTGCCCCCTGGAACTGGACTCTGTCCCAAGAGAAGTCCTTCCTCACCCTCCAGAAAGCCTTCACTGTAAGGCTAGTACTGGCCTTTCCTGACACTTCGAAACCATTCACCCTGATGACCAACGCCTCTCTGACTGCCTCTGGGGCAGTACTAATGCAAGAGGACGCCAACAGAGAATTACAACCATGTGGTTACCTCTCCCAGACTTTCTCTCCCATTGAGAGAAATTATGACATTTTTGATCAGGAACTCCTCACTGTCATCCGCGGACTCGAGGATTGGAGACAGTATCTCCTGGGATCCCCACACCCCATAAAGGTTCTCACCAACCATAAGAACCTCACCTACTTCAAGGAACCCTGGAAATTATCCAGACGACAGGCCAGATGGCTCCTGTTCCTCCAAGACTTTGATTTGGATTACATGGCCTTATAAGGAAGTAAGATGGCCCCTGCTGATGCACTCTCTCGGCAACATGAGATTGACACCTCCAAAGACAATGAGGATGTCCAAATGCTCCCCTCCAATGCTTTCGTTCAAGCTATAGACATAGCTCTTGCAGACAAGATTCGGGACTCATCCTCCACAGACCCCCTGGTCCTAGATGCCCTCCACAAGATGGAGATGGAAGAACCACTTTTCAAGCGGTCTCACCCATCAGACTGGACCTTCTCTGACGGCCACCTCTACTACAAGGAGCGATTGTATGTCCCAGAATCTGCTCAGCATGACTTGGTAGTCGCTGCCCACTCTTCCCCTTCAGGTGGCCATGGTGGCCATCTCTGCACTACCACCCTCCTTTCCTAGGACTATTGGTGGCCTGGGCTCTCCTCCTTTGTCTGGAGGTTTGTTGCTGGTTGCGCAGTCTGCC